>CABFWB010000104.1:221263-243548 GCA_902151455.1 Timema bartmani | reverse complement strand
GGGGGGGGGGATCTTTCACAGGCACTTTATAGCTTTCACAAGCCGCTGAGGATAACATACACCCCTCCCCGTCACAACAAACACATAGAGCTGCGGAGCAGGTTGGAATAACAAATGGGCAGAACTGATTACTGTTGAGAATAATCAGTCGTTCGCGGTCTACAGCTCATACTTCCTTCCTAGAAATAAGCAATCAATTTTTAAAACCCACTGCTACGACTAAGGAGAATAGTTTTAATTAATTAAACAACTAATCAAATAAAACAACTTTTGGTGTGACCCTCCTACTTATCATGGTTGAAAACCACTCGTCTATTAGAACAAAACCCGTAAATCACGATCATATCTTGACAAATGAACAATTGATTGTGCGGTTAATGTGAGCTGTTTGAGGCTTGGTACACCCTGATTTTGGTAGCAAGACCGTCCTGGGAGATTTTATTTGGTACCAGAACCCTACTCTAAGCTAGTATTTTGGCAGAATAAAAGGCCTTTCAGAACGCTAGAACGAAATTTATTCTGAAAGGCCTTATCCTACCAAAATATAGCCGTACAGTTGGGTTCTGGTAAGAAATAAGGCCTCCCATAAAGGGCTTCCTACTAATATCAGGATATATATATATAAAAGCGCCCATATATATAAGCGTCCATATATATATATATATAAAAGCGTCCATATATATATATATATATATATATATAAAATTATAAAAGCGTCCATATATATATATAAAAGCGTCCATATATATATATATAAAAGCGTCCATATATATATAAAAGCGTCCATATATATATAAAAGCGTCCATATATATATAAAAGCGTCCATATATATATATAAAAGCGTCCATATATATTAACGCGTTCATATTTAATATTTTCCTCGAAATACAGTACGATCGATATATCTCTTCTCCCAAGAAAACAAAAATATATTTATTGGAGGGAAGTGCAAGTTTGTGTTCCATAATTTAAAGTCACGTCAAATAAAACTACTATCGCAAAGAAATTTCTCAATCGCAACGCACTGTATGTATATTATTATATTTATGGAGATGTATAAGGAGTGTGCCTGAAACGGGGTCAACTCAAGTCTTTTGAAGATAAAATAAGAAGCTACTTGAATTAAAAAATATCTACTCCAGTTTAGAGATTTACGGCCGGATGGTTCGCTGTGCTGACCACATGACACCTTTTATCGGCAAATGTTGGCACTATATTCCCCAATAGACGGCGGCCACCCGGTCGGTATGACTCGTTTTGCGGGCTGACGCAATGAAGTTTTTATTATCAAAGCTCTATACAAGGATATGTTTTAAAAGATCCCTTTTTATTTACATGTTGACAACAGTACCGTCAGCGCAGCTAAAGTCTGCTCGCTTTAATGCTCTCCATGAGCATGCTCAGAACAAGATGACGCGATAATTATCTAACATGAGAAGAGAGCAGCTCAGTAAATGATGATCCTGTTGCTAGAACGAGTTCTCGGCGAGTGTACATGTGCGTGTGCATAAAGTTTGTTCAGCGTAGGAATTGTTTTCTGAAAGGCCTTTTTCCCTACCAGAAATCGATTATACAGTAGGATATTGGTAGGAAAAAAGACCTTTCAGAGAGTAATTCCTACCGTGAATGGAGTATACGTCAACAACAAACACACGTAGCATACATATGTTAACTAATTACTATATGTGGTTACATTAAGAACGCGGCCGAAAGAATAGTTTAGAAACTACAAACATTTATTTGGGGTCAACATTGATAGCACTTTACAGTACTATGCATTAGTGTTATTTTATAGTTACTAATAATAATAATAATAATAATAATAATAATATTAATAATAGCACCGCGTCTTACTAACCGTTAGAATTGTACGCACTTACGCTAATGTGTAATGGTAGGGTGGTTGTGTGAATAAAATGTACGACCTACAGTTTAACGTGGAGTCCGAACCACGGTGGAGGCCTGACATTCCACACATTCACAAGTTGTGATTAATACACGTCTTGTCAGAGGTGAAGGAAAGGTTTGGAAATCAGATACATCTGTGCCGGGACTTTATGTAGTTATTGTCTAGTAAAAAAGAAACGTCTATAAAATACAAACTCATTCTTTCGCGGTAAGCAATGATATAATACCGTATTAAAAGTGATGGTTGCAGATCGCATGCCCACTGATAAGTGTGTCCTGAAATTTACCAATCTATGAAATAAGTTACACTTGCCAAAGTAATAACTGTAGCAAAGTTATTTAGGAGGAACAATATACAAATCGCATCGGTGGTCGCATGGTCTAACCCGTCCTTCGTGGCAATAGTCTTAACATTGTTCCAGATGGGTTGATGATGAAATTGGGTTTAATGTCAGTGGTTTAGACAATATAAAACATCTAAAAATTACAAACATGGTCAGTATTTGTATGCCCTTTTCAGTATGAAGCCCGTATTTCGCACCAGAATCCTACTGTATGGTAATATTTTGGTAGGATAAAAGGCCTTAAAGAACGGACTTTCCACCAACATAAAGGCATACCGTAGTTAAAATCTCATATTTCCACAGTGAGTAAAATAGAACTAAGCTTTGAGGAAGATTAAAGCCTCGTCTATATATTCCATAAGAGCCGTCTATTTTAAGTCCTTGATTTTTAACTTTGTGCACAGGCTCCGTATTATATCCGTGTGATATCGTGTCAGCCAATGGAAAAGTATAAAAATGTGTATAATAAAACTCATTTAAATAAAACTTATTTCAAAAGACTTGATGAATACAACATTTTCATAAATTATGTGTTTTGTTTAATATTTGGGTTAAAATACAGATACACTTAATCTACTGAAATCCAACAAGAATTGCTATTAGAGGCCGAAAAATGAAAATATAATACGTTTAGAAAATTGCGACAGTTTCCTTTATTCTTAAGATGGGGTGCTAGTGAGCGTGAGTTTAGGGAAGTATTTTTGAAGTTTTTATAGCAAAAACATTTTTGGCCAAAATAAATAAAATATTTCTTCTATAGAAACATATAGTTTAGTTTTCTGCACATGATAATCTCAACAGTCCTTGAATATCTGTCAGATGCTGTCCTTGAATTTAATGACAACTTTTTCTCTTAATTTAAAAAGTTTGTCACCAAATGCCACCATGCTCATGCCAGATATTCAAAAACTGTTTAGATTAGCACGTGCAGAAAACTAAACTATATGTTTCTATAAAAGAAAAATTTGATTTATTTTGTTAAAAAAATATTTATGCTATAAAAACTGCAAAATTAGCGCACTAAATTCGCGCTCACTAGCAACCAACCTTAATGATACTTTGATTTCAATTTACATATTGATGTTAATTTGTCTACCTCTAACAATCCGTAACGAAAACTCCCTAACTAAGTTCAATTTAACCCAACTTCTACGGAGAGCTACGGACTTACGGATCAGGGTTATGGGCAGATAAATATTCTACTCTGGAGTAGATCTCTTCGTACATAATACGGTCCTTACGGATACGGAGTGAATTTACAATCTGATTCCGATATGAACAATTTTTTTTTACGGCTACGCACGTTCTTAAACCAATTTCCATACAGTCATGACTCAAATCATCCGGTCTTCTACTGCCACGTTAAATAGATGTTTTCAATGCCTATAAAACAATAAAGTAAAATGTTATTTATGTTGGCAGCAAAAAGTGTTTTCTAAAAAGCCCTTCGAATGAAAAGTGGAATGTAGTTAAGAAGCGGTGTCAATAGATGGCGGACGGACTATACATAATTATATCGCAGGTACAGTGGCTCCCACGGTATTGGGCGCAGGTCCGGGCGGCGGAAGGAAGCTGATGGGCCCGTCCAGTTGCTATCTGACAATGCAAGTCGCTCCAGGGACATCGCCCTGAACTGTTGCGTCGCTTTCGTGCTCCCCGCGATATAGAACCAAGTGGAATTACATTCACAAAATATTTTGGGCCACCCCCACTTCGATACCTAGCCCTACCGTGGCCGAGAGCCCTCATTTTCACCTTCATTGTCTCCCCTTGCTTTTTATTTTTAAAGCCGTTCGGTAATTTTGAGTGTAGAGCCTTAAAATCCTTGTCCTTTGAATAAGAAGGTTGTGTATTGCTTCCTTTTAAAAATATATCACGGACGATTTTTTTTAAATCACCGCGTCTTACTCTACATTCGAGTTATAAGCCTATATACTAATTACGCTAATGGGTTAAAAATGTGCAAAATTGAATTTATAGTAAATATACCCGCATTGGCGTGGAGGTAAAATGAAAAACAATTTAGTAAAAAACCATCTTCAATACACCCGACCGGGATTCTAACCCCAATCTCCCTGTCGTCAGCAATCTAGGCTAACACGAGAGTGACTTATTAGACCACGCATCCACCAAAGCAAACGTACAAAAATTGTTCAGACACCGATGCATTTCATGTCCAATCGGGTTTTCGAATTGTTTTTAACATTATTTTTGTTGGAAAATAATAGGTGATCTTTGTATTAACAAGCTTTTGCTTTAAAATAAACATTGTTATACGATATATTTGTTTATATATTATACTTTATTTTACACTATTTAAATTGTTCTATAAATATGGAGAAGAATTAACGTATCAAAGAAGCAATAGAATCTAAGAGTGAAAAATAAGAATTCCACGTCCAGTCAATCGCGAGCCTGACGCTTTATTCAACGTGAGCACCAGTGAAGCTTGCAACAAAACATTTTACTAGTGTGTATGTAAAGAGAGAGAGACGTTGCTTGAGGCGAGTGAGAGGTTCTAATTGGCAACCACACTTAGTAAATGTTCAATGCGTGTGTATGTTCTATTAAAAAGGATTGTAAGACACTATTTCTCCTGGGAGATGAACTCTGCTCTTCAGTTCTTTCGATAATGTCTGCGATTGGATAACCTATAATATTTATAGTGTATAAAAACTATCACCCGCCTCGGTGGAGTAGCTAGCTAACGCGCCAGTCGTGTTGAGCCAGACCTTCGAGGACGGGGAGATAGAGGTTCGAATATCAGTCGGCTGAACTGGGGGTGGTTTTTCCTAAATTGTTTTCCACTCTCCCTCCACACAAATGCCGGTTCACCTCCTCTAAATTCAACCTTCCCAATTCCTAATCCCCTAGTGTAATTAGTACTTAAGCGTATAACCCGAACGGGTAGTAAGACGCGCTGCTAAATAAATAAATAAAAATATAAAAACTATAGCTATCGATACTTTGGCCACACGGATATGAAAAAGCAGAGAGTGGAGTTCGACCTTGATCGAAAGCACTGAAGGGGATTAACAAATTGTGGTTTTCTTAATTTAATAACTTCAAGTGCAAAAACTATGATAAAATAAAATAACACTTAATAAAATAGAAAATGTGTTTCTAGTATCTGTTATAAGAAACTACTATTAGCGTGATACTGAAAATTAAGTTTAATATTTAAAGAGATAAAATAATTAAAAGAAAATATCCCAACAAACGACCAAACAAAAAAAAAACTCAAATTAAAGCTAAAAAAATTAATGAATAAATAAAATATTAATAATAAAGAAGTCGCAGATGTCCAGTCAATTAAACAAGTACACAATGAACTATGAGAAGTTAGGCAAAACCTTATTTTTTATCAGGTTTTTTTAAAACGATATCTTACAATTTAAGTTGTGGCTTTTTCTTAATTTTCTTAAAATATATACTTACCTCCTAAAAAACTAAATATTTTAATCACTACTAATACTTTTATTCATTTTTACAGATTATAAAAATCATCACAAAAAAAAGTTAAATTGCTGCACGGTTGNAAATCATCACAAAAAAAAGTTAAATTGCAGCACGGTTGACCTCGAGTTTCACGGCGACCCCCTCCTGAGCTCTGCAAGAAGTCAAGGTCATTAACACATGCTTTAGGTTATAGGTGGCCCAGTTTGTTGGTTTCGATCTCAGCAGCGGGGTTGTTAGTGGGGGGAGGGGGGAACTAGGGGGGGTTGAACCAGGAGTCAAGCTTAAGATACCGGGAACTAGAACAGTGGCCACAAAATATAGGGGGGAAAAAAAACTACCCGACTTTTCTATCGTCCAAAAATTCAAACTTCCTATATCTGGAATAAAAAGGGTTGTTTGTCAAAATCTAAGCACTCCAATTGTTTTAGATAAGTTGTTCCCAAAATTTGCGCCGCGGCGCCCTGGGGCGTCACAGCAAACTCACAGGGACGCCGAAGGATAGTTTAAAATAATAATTTGCAGTACACACACCCCATTAGTAAGTAATTCAAAAGGCTACTAGACTGTTGGGGACAGGAAATAAAAGTTGTTTAGACCTAACGGAACAGTTAGGTATTTATTATAACCAAAGGGCACCATGAAACAAATTACTGAGGAGCTAAAGGCGCTGTGAACAGAGAAATTTTGGGGACCTCTAAAATATATAATTGTTAATTGAATGTAATCGAAAATAAATATTGATTTAACTAAAAACAGTTTTAAAATAAGATACTAAACTTACTAATTATATTATTTTCTCTGACTAGCACATTATATAACATTTACCTGAATTATCCTGATATATTTAGATTCCTTAAAATTTTAAGGTCATCATTCTTCCTTAATGTGGCGACAGTTGAATAGCCATACAAAAAATGGCTGACAAAAAACTTCAAAAAAATCGCATTGTGTTTTCTCACAAACTTTCCCAAGTTACATTAGGATTGATAAACACGCTTCCTTTCCTTTTAATAAAAGATAATACGATCTAGCCTACATGAAACAAGGCTGAGAACTAAAAGTGAAGAAAATTACGAAGATAATTTATGAAACTACGAAGATAATTTAGAGTTAAGTCAATTAGCATGCACAATTTTTAAAAAACTAAAGAGTTAAACATCTGCTTCGGTGTCCACCGCATGGTCTAACTTGCTACTTTCGCAGTAGACTAGACTGCAGATGTCGTGGAGATAGAGGTTCGAATCTCTGTCAGATGTAGTGAAGGTGGATTTCCAAAATGGTTTTCCAAACTCCCTCCACGCAAATGCGGGTACCTTTCCTATAAATATAACCTCCTTAATCCCCAACACATTTACGTAATTAATATATAGGTGTACAAACCAAACGGGCAGTAAAATTCAGTGCTAAAAAAATGTTACAGATTTAAGTTTGAGAATCATTACAATACAACACTCGGTAAGCTGTGAGTAATTTCCCTCTTGAATCCGGAAATAAAGCGTCATAGAACAAACAGTCTAGTAAGAAAACCAGAATTAATTTTTTTGTTACATATTATAGAAATTCACACCTACTAAAAACCAAACTAAAACAATATCATGTGTCTTAGGTGAGAAAATATTAACAAAATAACAAAGATACGTACCTAGGCTTTAGTCAACTTTCCAATTGCCTAAATCGCAAGGTTTTGTAGCAATGCTCAAAAAAAGTTATGAAATTTGTTATTTTTTGTGCAACTCTACAGCTCAAGAGAATTTTTTTAGAGACCTAAAACACCTTTAATGGCAATGGGCACCCTGTTTTAATATCATTCATACATTCACAGAGTAAATTAAATGAGACATAAATTGACACTTTGTTATTGAAAAGCTATTAACTTCAATATGATAATCCTGGAAGAAAATTAATCCATATCCATCACAAACTGATATGTGATGGTTATTCACAGAATGTTTTAATAGCTGAAACAAATTCAATCAAGTGAAAAATGAAAACCTGGACACGGGAATCGAGCTCGGGACTTTTAATGCATTTCCACAGCCATCCGTGTTCAGTTCATACTTTCAATAGTTGCCAAAATACGAAATTAGTGAAAGATGGTCTCAGTTTCACGAGACGAGACAGGATGCATATGTGGTAGAGCTTTGGCGTATAAAGCCAAAGGTCCTGGGTTCGATTCACGTGTCCAGGTTGTCAGTTTTCAATTAAATCAACAAGTTTTTTATTCTATATGTAAAACCAATCTGTTTGGTAAAACTTGAGAAATTGCTTTCTAAATAAATTGTGTTTTTCTGAAATCTAGGCTTCCCTTTAGATATTTTTAAAATCAACTATTTCGGCAAATCCTCAATCTATAAGCTTTATTTTAAAATAAAATTATGAAAATCTGTTGGGAGAATTCCGGGAATACTGTCGAAAGAAATCGCTTCACATTTTAATCACATACATAGATAACGATAAGATAGAAGAGGAAAATCAACTTTATTTCGAAACGATCGCTATTCAACGAAGTAGTTTACTGATCAATAAAAAGAACCGACATATCAAATTTAAGGCGGCACTATCTGATTTACAACTAATCTTAAACACTGTTAACATTATTTACAACTCGGAACAATAATTACTCAGACTTAGTACATATTTTGTGTACTTATCGATACAGGTTAAACTATTTCTACATAATTTAATTGTCACATAAAATATCAGAACACATGTTTACGTTCTTAGAGAGAAACAAGATAAGAACAATATTAAACAGTGCCAAATAGTACGCCCTTCCCCCTTTTTAGATCACAAATAATTTTAATAAAAGCCTTAAACATCTGAAGTACAGCTATAATATAAAGCACTGAATGTGCCGAGTGTATTGGCTGAATATTACGACCGTACTTACGACTTTATATTAGAAAAAATATTCTATTGTGTTATGAACATTAAAAATACCGCTAAAATTCCCACCTGGGAAACAGTAGAGGAAGAATAGCTCCGATATATGGTATGAAGGTATTCCAGTGATTGCACAATTAGTCGTTTAAGCGGCGGCTTACCTCCATGTTATTCTCTTTCATGTACACTTAATTTACCTTTAAAGGTAGCAAGCTTAACTTTATGGGTTGCACTATGGTGCAGCTTATAAGATAGGGTCATAGTGTAATCACTAAAGGTAATCCTTTCAGGGTAAACTAAGTGTACATCAGCACTGTAATAATTCTTAAGTCAACAACCCGAAGGTTGGTTAGATGTGATTTATATCCATCCGGAGCAGGGCGTGCATTCACTCCTTCAGTTGGTTAGTGCTACCTGTACCATCTGGCAAAAATCTCCTGTACTAGAATGAGTCAAAGTGTTGTAGTTGTCCGTTGCCTTCCACATTGAATTTCTATGAGCGAAAGCGAAAGGGCCTACCAATTTCGCCTGGGAAGGTATTTTCACACACACCTTTCAGGGTTATTTTACATGCTAAAATAGAGATGGAACTGACGGCTTTACTTACCCTCCGAAGGAAGTTGTGCTAAGGCTCAGTTAAAAATCCATCGACCTCAGCTGTGTTTGAACCCAAGACTCGAAACCCGAAACTAATGAGGTGTACATCATTGTACTAACGACAGAATAAAAAAATACTCGCGAGTCACTGGTGTCTGTGGTATCAATGATAGCTCAGAGTAGCCGGTGATTGACACACGTGCATCACAGACTCTGCCTTAAACTATAAGTGAAAAATAACTTAGCACAGGACGATTCCTGGATAGCATTGGTGCGATAAGCCGAGGTTCCCGGGTTAGATTCCAGTGTCCAGGCGTCACATTTAAAATTTACGAATGACACATAATATGCCTCACCGCTAAGTAAGTTTCTGGGTAGGTCAATGGCATCAAATCAGAAGAAATCCCTCTGAGCTCAACGAAAGAGGGCGCCCAACCGGAAATCTAAACATACTTCAGGTTGGATTTACATTTTTTACAATCCTAAGATCACCCATCTCTATTTTCAACTCAAGTTGTTTACCCTTATGTTAAACGTACCAATTTAAAAAAATACAACATGTGCAATAACGGAACTATACCCCAATTTTGGTACATACCAAACAGCTAGAAAAAGCTCCTAGAGCTACTTGCACGTATTCATAAGTCGGGTCATGATATCTGCAGCTGTCACTTTTAGAGATATTTCCAATACCTATAAAATAACAGTAATTATAAAGTAAACTTATCAATTTTGGCTACAAAAAATGTGTTTGTTGACTATTTTCTAAAATGCTCTTCGTATGGAAATTGGACTAAAGAACCTATTAAATTTCATTTTTTTACACCATGTCTTACTAACCATTCGGGTTGGATGTAAGTGTACCAATTACGCTAATGTGTTAGGGATCCATTCGGGTTGGATGCAAATGTACAAATTACGCTAATGTGTTAGAGATGAGAATGGTTGAATTTAGAAAAGGTGTAGGCCTACTTGTATTTGCGTGGAGGGAGAGTGGAAAGCCATTTAGGAAAAAATTCAGTACACCCAACCGCGATTCGAACCACGATCTCATCATCAGCAGTCCGAACTTTTGCAAAAATGACACCTTAGAGCATTCTACAAACGAAGCTGGTTCTATTCAATTAAAAATTACATTATTGTAAAATTAATCGCCATAATATATTCGAAAAATGAATAACTTATATGTTTATGATATAATTTGTTTTTAATTATAAAAATCACAATATACTAATTGATACGAGTTTTTTTTTTTGCGCTTACATTCTCGCACGCCCGATATTTAAAAATAAACTATAAAACGCTTCGGGAGGCCTGTTTACAACTTGTTTTACGCTTGAACGTGAAACAAATAAAAAAATAAAATATAATCTTATTAAAATTCTCAATGAAACATGTTGTGGAAACTAGAAAGCAAGAGAGAGAAAAGCGCTTATCATCGTAAAAAAAAAAAGACGTGTTCAGAAAACTAGCTATGCCTTCGCTTCCCCCGCCAGCCCCAATGTGTGTCTGTAACGGGTCGGTGCACACGTTCATTCTTATTTAAAATCACTTTTTGTGTACCCGGTTCAATTTGAACCTCACCTCTATCAAATCAGGGTAATTACCTTGCTCGTACGGCCAATTTTAACGGCGCCACCTCAATACTACGAGTAGTCCACTACCTTTTTTTTTATCACCACGTCTTACTACCTGTTCAGGTTACTAGCATAGGCAGATTTATTCAAATGTATTTAATCTGGCGAAGTTAAGCTGTTACACCTTGTCCTACACTTAATCATTATTACTCTAAACGAAGGGTCAGGGATTCAGAAGGAAGCATTTGCACGGAAGGAGAGTGGTAAACACCACACTAGTACGCCCAGCAGGGATTCGAGCCCCGATCATCAGCAGACCAATCTGACACTAGAGTGACATCACCTTAAGATTCAGAGGTCCCCAAAACTTACTGCGCGGAGGGCCAAATTAGGATCTAGAAAATTAATAGCCCAATTCGGTAACCGCATGGTCTAAGGGTGCGTTCATGCCGAGGAGCGCGCACACCACTCATAACGTCTATCTTCACACATCGCTCATCACTCATGTAACATCCTGTGCATACCGAGCAGATTACTCATCACTCATGTAACATCCTGTGCATACCGAGCAGATCACTCATCACTCATGTAACATCCTGTGCATACAGAGCAGATCACTCATGTAACATCCTGTGCATACCGAGCAGATCACTCATCACTCATGGGACATCCTGTGCATATCGAGCAGATCACTCATCACTCATGGGACATCCTGTGCATATCGAGCAGATCACACATCACTCCTATCTTCACACATCGCTCATCACTCATGTAACACCCTATGCATACCGAGCAGAACGCTTATCGCACTTTGTACCCGGCTAGAAAAAAACCAGTCTGCACGAAGCATTCGTAATGCATTGTTTCTTAAACCTATTTTATTTTGTTATTTAAAGACTTAGAACATTTATAAAAACAGAAAAAAAAATATTTGACAGCAGTAATAATGATAGTGATGACATGTCAGCAGCGGCCAAATTTCCACGTCTCTTGTCCCAGATTTCAGGGTACCTCGAAATATAATTTATTAGTTTATCTTTTATGTCACTCATCTTCTTCCTAAGATACACTCGGTATGTGGAAAATCCGAGCAAGACAAACGTCGAAGTAAAAGTCGAAATGACAACAGATGAAATAAAATATGCATTGAACAACACTTGAGAGTTTTACTTTGACCCTGAACCGACCAATCAGAGCACCGAGCATATCGCACAACCCTTCACCTGGTTGGAGTGAAGTGCGGAGATTGAGGTGCTCGGCATGCACGGTCCCGTTTCTGTACATGGGTTTGTTTCTACAGCTTGTGCGATGTGTGAAGATAGGAGTGATGGGCGATGTGTGAGCTCCTCGACATGCACGCACCCTAAGGCGCTACTCTCACAGTG
This sequence comes from Timema bartmani, assembly GCA_902151455.1. Taxonomy (NCBI): domain Eukaryota; kingdom Metazoa; phylum Arthropoda; class Insecta; order Phasmatodea; family Timematidae; genus Timema; species Timema bartmani. The sequence continues at coordinate 231,394 of CABFWB010000104.1, read as the reverse complement.
AACTACACTGCTGATGACTGGGAGATCGAGATTCGAATCTCGGTCGGGTGTACCGAGGCCTATTTTCCCCTAAATGGTTTTACACTCTACCTTCACGCAAATGAGGGTACACTTCCTATAAATACAACCTTCCAAATCCTTAAAACCACTAGCGTAATTAGTACATAAGCCGTATAAACCAAACGCGGAGCTTAAAACACATGTATGGATGCAAGGTTATTTTCTCAAGGGCATAATGGAGAGCAAAAAAAAATCAGTTTAGTTAACACAACAACAATGATTAATTAATAGATATAAGAAATGTTTAGTTAGGAAACAATAGAACACAACGTTGTATATATATCCCTATATGTATGTATTGTGTGTTCTTTATACAATAGCCCCATCATTTCAGTATTAGTTATTTTTTCTTACCAAAGTGTCCGGGGACCGGAAAAATCAATTCCACGGGCTGTAGTTTGGTGACACCGGTGCTTAAGCGCCGCTGAAGCGGATCTTTTCATTCAGAAAGTAATTATGTAAGCGTCTAAAGTCTCATAAGATCGACTAACTGTCATAGTAGCTTATAACAAATAATATTTTTGTTGAATAAGGATTTATTTTATTTATCTAATTCTAATATAATTCAAGAAGAGGCCATGAGGCAAAGAGACCAATTATAATCAGAATGATAACATATTTGATTATATATATATATAAAATTGGAAACCGCATCAGTGGTAAGTGAAATTTATTTATTTATTTATTTATCACCGCTTCTTACTACCCATTCAGGTTATACGCTTGCGTACTAATTACGCTAATGGATTAGGAATTGGGAAGGTTTAATTTTAGAGGAAGTGAATCTGCATTCGAGTGGAGGGAAAGTGGAAAACTATCCCCAGTTCACCCAACCGAGATTCGAACCTCTTATTTCCCCGTCCTGGGCAGTGGAGCTCAACAAGACTAGCCCGTTAGCTAACTACGTCCACCAAGGCGGGTGTTACGCGAACTTAACGTCAATCTAGTTTAGTTTAGTTTGTCGGTTCAAGACCCAACTGGGTGTCACGAGGTTGTTTTTTCCTAAATCGTTTCCCCCTCTTGCTTCAGGCAATTGCATACACACACCATTTACCCTGAAACTTAGCAGTCTTACCTTGACGGATTACACGATGACCCTTTCTCAGTTATAAGCTATACCATAGTGAAATAATGCAAGGTAAGCTTGTTAGCTTACACGATAAACGAATGGTACGTTTTCTCAAATCCTAGCTTTGTCAGACCTATTCAATTAGTGTAATGAAAAGCGTGTAGCCCAGAAGGGTAGTAATATGGGGTGTAAAAAAAATCCCAGCATAGCACTGAAATGAATGCTTAAAAGGTTGTCTGTGCTTATAAAAGTGAAATTTAGAAATATTAAATAGATAAACCAGTTCATTAGTATAATAATTGTATTCCTTCGGGCAACGTCAAAGATGGCCAAAACAGAGAGAAAAGAATAATCGTGCACATGATCTTAAAAGGAATGGCGATAGTTGAAGCTGGGAATAAAAGTGAGTTGTGCCCCAGCGGGCGTGGCTGTGGTTGACCACAAAGAACAGCGCAGGTATCTTCAACTCTCCTCAAGTTGGACAACACTGGACGCGAGGGAAACATCACGATCACCGCCATTAGAATAAACAGAACCACCATTTATTGCGAGTGTCAATATTTCAATGACGTTAGTACCATTTCTCAAGTGTTTTGGTTTTAAAACATCGATTAGGTTTCTATAAATATTTAAAAGAAGCGTACCTCTCCGCGACTTTCTAATCAGACATATTAAATAAAAGTGTGTCAATCAAAACTGTGGAGTTTGTACTCAGACTCCTTTGTATATTAATTTGTAATAACAGATTTACTCCAATAAAATGGTAACACAAGGCATTTCGTCACCGCCACGTGAATCAAGAGGCTATAAATATTATTAAAATTTATAAACAAAATAACTTTCCTAAATTCCTAGTAAATATTATTTTGAGGCCGGACTCGAAGCCAGTTTATTTCACCGACTACCCACTCTACAGCCTTGGTGTCAGCACTAGATTATAGTGATAATATGAAAGAAAAAAGTTTCAATGCCAAGAAATCAAATAAAAATCACTGAAAAACGCAATTAGTTAGCTAAATTATTCATATTTATTTCAGAATTGCATACAGAAGAAATAAATCGCCTTTACATAAATTGGAAAAAAAATGTGACATTGTGCCACGTGAAGAATACGGTCTGTTTAGTGTATATTATAGTAACGGAAATCACTCTTCCAGTTTGTGAATAACAAGTAGTTAAGGTCGAATGGAATCTCTACTCTATATGCGGCCCTATATTTTTAGTTCTATTGGAAGTCGAACCAAACGATTCTAGATGGTTAAACACAACTGGGTGCATAACACTATCACACTGGTGCTCACAGCTAATACTGCGCTACGCTATTTTAACAAACTCCACGCCAAAGGTGTAGTGGTTATAAATTTATTAAGAGTTTGGAAGGAAAGAAAACTTAGAAAATTCAAACTTTTTATGCAATCTACATTTTACTAAACTATTAGTGTTTTTGAAATGTTGATATTAGCTATCAAAAGTGACAGCTGCAGAAAGTATGACCTGACGTATGAATACCTGAAAGTAGATCTAACTTTTCTAACCTTAAGATAATATTCTTACTATGAAAATTTGACTGTACTTGTTAAAACAAAAATGACATCCAAATGACAAGGTGACCATTCCATTTTCAGACTTTATAGGATGATTACAGGTAATTTAGATTTGATAAATAATGTTTGAATGGGAAATCTTAAATCTAGAAATGCATAGTCTACCATCCTTAATTTGTTTTGTTTTTAGATAACTTTTATAGTGCAATCAGACAGAATTTTGTACTTATTTCATGTTATTTTATATTTTTGTATTTTCGTTTAAGTCGGTCAGGTAAATTTAAGTTTTTATGAATATAAAAAAGTTATCCAGGATTATTAATAAGCACAATAGACCTAATAATACATACTAATAGAACATCAACGTGCATACACTGTCAATAATATGACAGCACAAAACCGCATTTAGTAACGTAAAACTAAAATCCTAAACCAATATTTAGAACCGATCTCATCAAGGGTTAGTTATATATACATAATATAGCTAGATTTTTTTACGATTAACCTTTTGAAAAGCCATTTTTGGTACTATATTCTTATAAAGCTTTCAGATAGTTATTCTTAAGAAAATCGGACTATACTTCAGCCGTGGGCAAGAACGTTGTTCTTCATGCTCCGAATGAACAACATTTCTAAATTGTATAGGCCTATGTAGGTGGGATGAAGAAAGACTTGCTGTGTACGAGAAGCTTGGAGTTCACTAGAGGTGTTGGCCAGAGAGACCCTTACCCCCCCTCTCCCCCTCAAAGTACGCGTCGAGGGATTTTAAAAATCAACTTTAAAAAGTTTTAGTCACAGCCAAAGGATCGATTGGTGTTGTGGTTTCCAATCCTCACCTTGGACAGTGATTTATAAACTCGGCGCGCGCGAATATGTGTGTGTGTGTGTGTGAATGACCCCGCCGCGAAATGTCAATAATTGGCGGCGTGTTACCACGCAAGAACCCCGCAGACAAAGCTGACTGGGTGGACCTAAATCAACCTCCACACAATCCTGACCCGTTCACACCCTCTCTCTGCTCACGTCCACACGTGGGTACATGCACGACTGGAAAAGACTCAAACCATGACACCTTGCAAGGCACCGCAACGTGATTATTTTCCTCTAGACCAGTGGTGCCCAAACCTATTTCTGCCCACCGCTTCTTTGGTTCTAAAAACTCATTCCCAATGGCCCCCTTCCTTATAAAAAGCATTATTCAGAATAGCGGTTTGCACGACTCAATATGGAAAAAAATAACACAATAAAACTAAACAGTAAGATTTAATGGCCCACTTACTCAAAATCAAATTAAAACGTATTGCCCCCTCCAACCCCCCACCCCTGTTACCACCTTGCCTCTTAGCACCGATCTTAGCCGGGGCCAAACTAGAACAGAACACCGAACATAACATGATCGCAAACATTTTCAAATGACGTGTTCGTTGTTATATTACCTGTTGCCGGGGTGTATAAAACATGTTTACAACGTGTCTACATAGTTTTAAAAAAATAAGACCCAAACCCTGCTGATGTTAGATTACAAAACTATACCAAGGTACAGTAGCCCCATGGCTTCTTTGGTGCTGACTGACAGCTCACAGCTGAGAGCTGACGGCTTTGAAAAGCTACCAGAGCAAATTATGTATCCCTACGCCGAACCATATGATCTGCAAAAACATGTGTTTAGCAGTTGTCACTTCTGACAGTCAAAATTTAGGTATAAACCTAACTGTTGACTGTCAGCTCTCAGCTGTGAACTGTCAGTCAGCACCAAAGAAGCCACGATGCTTCTGTAGGAATGTGTAGAGTGGGTCATGCTTATTGGCAAATTTGCAATTCCAGTCAATCAGTGAAATGTATAAAAAAAATTACGCGAATGCGCCCATCTGATCTTTGAACACTCCATTTTTTTCTACAATCTGCTAAAATTATTATTTTTTTCACAAAAACACAAAGAAATACATAAAATCACCAAAATATATTTACTTTACGTACTTAAACATAATAAAGGTGTGACTCAGCTGCTGTCCCGTCAATGATTGATTGGATGTACGGGGAAAAGTTCGCCGAGACGTCAAAACTACTCCTGACCCTAAAACGAACATCCTTTGATGTGACGGGCAAAAACCGACAATTGGTGGCGGAACGAACAAGTTTTGTTACAGAGAAATGTTCAGAAAACCGTCCACAATATCTACGAACAGTGTTCGGTTCGTTGTTCTGTTATGGTCTGGACCAGGCTTGAGATACAACCCACTTTGGGAACCATTGCTCTAGAGAGTAGACTAATGTTTTCCAAATGTTCGTCAGTCACCCCTTTCGGAGCCATGGCTTGACCAACGCACCCCTTCCAACTCTTCATAAGAAAAAAAGAAACAAATATTTGCTTTCTTTTAAAGTAGAAACGGCTATCCAAAATTTGAATTGGTAATCTAAACAAAGCCGCGACTGAGGTAAATAAAAATGATCAAAATCCATGACAAACGTGGAAATCTGCATTTATTTATTTATCAGACTTATTATCATCAACAAAATATTGTATATTAAATAAAACTAGGCGGTACATCACTTGCCATAATTTGGAAAACGCTGCTGTTGACAAAATGTCAAGAAATAAAAAGAGGTTTTTTAGGTTCTTAATACAAGCTAGTGAACTCCGAATCGTTCGTACCACGACTGTTTTTAACTCACGTTAGAACTAAGAAATCTTGAGTATTCATCATTTGGCCATAAAATTAACTTCACAAAAAATCATTTGGCCTAAATTATTTTCCCGCGTCCTAGAAACCTTGACCCACACAGGTGGTCACGTCAAAAATGTCGTCAGACCAGGTTGACGCCTTAGCTTGCGTGTCCACTGGTGTGGGCCATGAAGAATATAAACGGAGGAGGATAGGAATGAGGGAGTGCACCCTCATTGGCACAAAGAGAGAACGGTAAAACTAGTGATAAGTAACATGAGGAAAACCACCCTTAGTACACACGGCCGGGATTTTAACCTCAACCTCCATGATCATTGCGGGCTTCACGCCTTTAACCACGTGCCAACAGTACGGGCGATAGGGCATTTCGCAGTAAAGAGCTAACGAAATTGTCGGTTGTTTGAGAGTCGCCACTGTATTTCCCCCCAATCTGGCTTTATCTACATAATCATAGTCTTTGGACTTGGTCGGTTGTTGCGGCTGAGAGAGTAGCACCTTCAGGTCGATGACGTCAGAAACCAGTGTGACCACTCAACTCCATAATCATCTTCCAAAATAAAACATGAAAAGATGTGAGGAGAAAGCAATGGGTTGGTATTTTAATCGCCTTGAAATATTTAATGATTCATACTCAATTTTTAACGCATCCTGGATTTGTCCCGGAAAAAGCCATCTAGAAATTTTAAGCAGCTACATTAAACTGCAAAAAAACCGGAGGAAAAAATAAGCTTCTTAACAAGTCTGTTAAGTGCACATAAATCAGTAAAATAAAATCAGATTGTTGAATTATTAAAACCTTACTTTAAACATGCAATATATTTTCTGAAGCAACTTAACACACACCTACAGACGCTAGCTTCTAGACCCAGGGTTTTCTGTAGCTGACTGTACAAAATATACTATCGTTCGTACTAAAATCTACTAACATATTTATAGTTTTTAATTTAGTTTGTTAATTAGTCTTATTAATGTAGTTTAATATTTGAAAGGCAGAGACTAATTAAAACATCTTTGTCAATAATGTCATTTATAATTTGTAACTAAATAACTTATGTCCTAAAGCTCTTTAATTTATTTTTTCCATGAAGATAAAGCTATTTCAGTGTAATACCAAAATACGCATTATTTTATTCATTTTATCTTAAGTAAACTATATAATAGATGCTTATAGAAACTATTCTTGTAAAATCTAAATATCTGTCAACATCAGGAGCACATAGGTAAATGTATCATCAGAGGCAGGTTGACCTACCCCCTATTGTCATCGGTTCAGATGTAGGGTGACCTACCCCCTATTGTCATCGGTTCAGATGTAGGGTGACCTACCCCCTATTGTCATCTGTTCAGATGTAGGTTGACCTACCCCCTATTGTCATCAGTTCAGATGTAGGTTGACCTACCCCCTATTGTCATCAGTTCAGGTGTAGGTTGACCTACCCCCTATTGTCATCGGTTCAGATGTAGGTTGACCTACCCCCTATTGTCATCGGTTCAGATGTAGGTTGATCTAACCCCTATTGTCATCGGTTCAGATGTAGGTTGATCTAACCCCTATTGTCATCGGTTCAGATGTAGGTTGACCTACCCCCTATTGTCATCGGTTCAGATGTAGGTTGACCTACCCCCTATTGTCATCAGTTCAGATGTGGGTTGACCTACCCCCTATTGTTATCGGTTCAGATGTAAGTTAACCCACCCCCAGAAGTTCTAAGGTGATTAGATATTTCTCATTTCATATGTTCAGTGGTAGATTAACCTGTCTCACACAACATTCGTATAGAATGTATGTAATGATCAATAATTACAACGTTTCTTTAAGTAGACAGAATTTAAGCTCTTACCGAAATTTCCTAACCGAGTATGCATGCAAAAATATATGCTCGACTTCCCACACTAACAAGCCATTTGCGAATACAAGATGCAAATATAAAACGAAAAAAACTTTGCAGGGCATAGCAGATTCTATCTTAAACTTTGAGATAAAATGTTGCTACTGAAAGAAAGTTTTCCATGGTTTTACTTTGACTTATTGCTCGAATATCAAACAAGCAGATCAAAATCCTACTTAGCGTTATTTATTTTTGTCGTTTGACTGCTGGAGCGGAAACTAACTAGTAGCAAGTCACCGTGTCTTTACAGTCGTATGGCTCAAGTTTAAATTGGATTGTTAACAAAAAAAAAGGAGTAGGGAAACTTTAATAAATAATAAACTGCGGGTTTAAATTTGAAACGTGACAAGCAAAATGCAATTTGTATTCAAGGAGAGCATATTACAACTATTATTTCGCGTCATTTCTTAATTTCCACTTAGGATATACGCATAGTTAATCGAATAGGGTGAGGAAGGAAGAGTTTAGAGGAAATGTACACACATTTGCAGAGTGTGAGAGTGGGGAGCCAATTATGAAAAATGAGCAGCCTCGGTACACTTGAGCAGAATTCAAACCTCGACCTCCCCGTCATCGTCTAGACTAGTGTAAGAGTGACATCTTAAGACCACGTGGCCGGATTATTTTCACGTACCTGCTTAGGTGACCGCATGGTCTAAGACGTCACTCTCGCAATAGTCTGACCTGCCGATGACGGGGAGATCGGGGTTCGAATCCCTGTCGGTTATATCGAAGGGTTTTTTACGTAAAAGTTTTCCCCCTCTCCCTCCAAGTGAATGTGAGTACACTTCTTCTAAAGTAAACCCTGCTCATCCCTAACACACATGTACAATTAGTACATAGGCGTATAAACCGAACAGGTAGTAAGCCGCGGTGCTAAAAATAATACTTCCACATATTAACACGTCAAGTCATGTGATCTATAGCTGTCACTTTTGATAGATATTAATACCCATAAAATAATAATATAGTAAAAGAATAGTATAAATGTTGACTGCATTTATTTTTTATTTTTTTTGCTTTCTTTGAAAATTGGAATGTATTTCACCTTCCACTTAAGTGGGGATAGTTAATTGACTGAACGAGAAAGCAAAGTTACAGAGCGTAGGATCGATAAGAGTTAATTAGATGCGTGCTTACGTACAAGTGAATGATGCGGGAGGTTATAATTGAATCCTTGTGGTGGTACCACCCAAAGGGTGGTTTCGCATCTTCAGTGACTGATAGTGATTTGCTTGAAATTCAGCCTCCCTTCCCCCAGCCCCTTTATGTATTTATTTGATATCGCTAAGGCCAATATAATGGGGCTAAAACGTACGACTGATTTGGGCGACATTTTTTTTTTAACTATTCGCGAACTAGGAAACTTAAGCCAATATTGTTGCAAGCTAATGTTAAATATCCCTAAAAGAATAAATTTAAATGCGGCTCTAACCATAATTAACCAGTATAATAGCTTGGCTATTTAATCTAAAATATTAAATGGTTTAAAGTCTAAATTAACTGGGAAAGTAGACATAGGATTAAGTTCGAATCAAGAATTTTATAAAAGTTGTTTTTACCCGCACCTGTTCAGATTATACGCATATAATATGATACTTATTATATTGGTAAGGATGAGGAAGGAAGCTTTTAGAGGTAATATACCTGAATTTGCATGGAAGGAGAGTGGAAAGCCATTTAGGGAAAAACCACCCACAGTAGAACCGACCGGGAATCGAACCCCATCACCAAGTAATCATCAGGCTAGTCAAACACGAGATCAGAGATGGTGAAACTTTTTCGACCAGTGTTACAGCTTAAGGACTCGCTGAATTTGGAAAATGTCTAGTGTGCCACTTTTTATTTAAGTTTTTAATGAGTATTTAAAGATTAAAACTTGTTGAATATAATGAAATGTACCTAATGAATAATTCCAATGGTAAATATTTTAATAATGCCTTCATTTTAAAGAAGAAATAGTGTTTTAAAAATACTAATTTTAATAACTTACATAGAGTAAAAAGATCTTAACTTTATACCTTCAATTAATAAAATACTGTGTATGAAACATGTATTCTGCTAGCGAAGATATGTATGTTTGCATAACCTGCCTCAGTTCGTGTTGAGCTAGACTGTCGAGGACAGAGAGAGAGAGAGAGGTGTTCGAATCTCACTCGGGTGAATTGGGGGGTGGTTTTCCTTAAATGGTTTTCCACTCTACCTCCACGAAAATTAGGGTTCACTTCCTCTACATTCAACCTTCCAAATTCTTAATCCACTAGCGTAATTAGTACTTAAGCGTATAATCTGAACGGGTAGTAAAACGCGGTGCTAAATAAATAGATATGTTCGCTTCATAAATAGTTGTTTTCAATAGTACTCAAGCAAGATGCTATTGAGTACGAGGCAAGACGATTTCTAGTCTTTGACTTCACAAAGTTCATTGTGCTATAGCATTATAATATTTCGACCGCCATGTCATTCAGACTTCAAAGAATTAAACAATGTTAGGAAAAGTTTTATTTAATGTTGATTTATTTTCTTTCGTGTCTGTGTGCCACCCAGTGACAAAAGTGTCATATATTTGTCATCCCTGCCTTAGACCATTCGAACAATGAAGCAGGTGGTTCTACTGTTCTCAATTCCAATGTTATGCGATCATTTGCGTAAAACATTGTTGAAGCGGAGCTAGTTTCAACTTCGTCTTGGTGTAAACCAGATTTTAAAATAAGCCACTATCTAAATTAGCTACAGCGTGGCGGCTCAATGCGTTTAAGCGCAGAATATGGCCATCTTAAAATGTAAATATGCTTGGTTTATATAGTCAGGCGCGGATTCGGGTGGGGGGGTCGTCAAAGGGTCAGTTGGGCCCCTTGTGAAAGTAAGAAAATTAAAAAAAAAAA
>CABFWB010000104.1:194695-220405 GCA_902151455.1 Timema bartmani | reverse complement strand
TTCTAGAGTGAACCATTTAAAAAAAAAAAAAGTGTCAAGGAAGGCCACTCCAAAGAGTTTATAAAAACTATCTAACTAAAAAAAAATTGAGAGGATGACCACGGTTTAAAACATACATAAGATCAAATATGAATGATAAACTATTAAATGGTTTTAAACAGAAATCTAGCATTGCAAGTAACTATAGTATTTATAATTATGACCCCCCTATGAAAATGACCTGGATCCGCCCCTGGATATAATCTCAAGTCTCCCAAGATGAAAACGTTACTGCGTATAGCCTACGATTCTCGTGTATGATCCGCTTCGGTGGTCGAATGGATAAAGGCGTCACCTCTCGCAATAGTTTGGACTGTGGATGACAGGTGGATCGGGGTTAGAATCCCGGGCTTGTGAATTGAGGGTGGTTTTTCCCTAAATGTCTTAACACTCTCCCTTAAAACGAATTAGGGTAAATCCCCACTAAATTGTGCAGATAGTTAGAACGGGTAGTGGTAAACAATTCACTATCGGAGTCATAAATAAAATGATACATTTCGTCAAGATCGGAGCATATTTCAGCTCCCCATATAACGTAAGTATTGAGACCACCGTGTCGCTTGTCACTGCCTGTCAGTTGAGATTTACAACAGAACTACCATGCTCGACTTGCAACACAAACAAGTGGTCGGTGCGACGTAGACATGGTGTATTCGTGCTATTTACAGGTTAGCTCAATAAAATGACTCGCACCAAGTTGAGGTTAAAAGCAAACGACATATAGCGACAAACAAACATGCTTCATTTCCAAACAAATTTTTTTTTTAGATTCTTATTTTGAAATGGTTTATAGAAAATTCAATCTTACCACAACAATGAGGTAAGCGGGACATTAAAAGGTACGCCTAACATTCAGCCAGCGATACACTTTTATACATTGATTTAAGAGAACTTTCTCTACCTATAAATAAATTGCATGACACAAACGAAAATAAAGTCTAATTTTCATATGAAAACTGGAAATTCATGCTGCTTCAATGTCAAAAAAAGAAATTATCTAAATTCTCAGTCAGTTTGATTAGTCGCATAAAGATAAATTCTAGAGTATTCCATAATAAAGTATTATTGGAAGCTTTAGATAAGGCTTGAGTTAAAACTTTATAAATAATAAATAAAATAAGCTATATTTCTAGAATGCCGAATTGTAGTGACTTTCTTCAATTGGTTGTCGAAAAATCAGGGTTTACTTTCCCATTTCTCATATAGTCATTTATACTCTGGAGCAAAATTTGCCAAAATCTAATTTCAGTGAACTATTCTTAAATAAGGTTTGCTCAGAAAAAACTATTTAGTGATTCAGCCCTTGAATATACATTTTAGACAAATTTGCTAGTCATTTAAATTTATTTAATTTTATAAAAAGATAAAACTTTTTTCATACAAAACCCTATAATCATCTTAAACAAGATCGTTAAGCGCCATTTTCTTACTTTTTTTATTTTACTAATCGGTCAACAGTAAACTACCCATAAATGATTTTTAATCCGAAAAACAATATGTGTTATTTAGCATGTAAGAAATTTAAAAAATATTCATTTTGAACCAAATTAATAAAGCCATTATCACAAAATTTCAAAGTGTCTAAGAAAATACTAGCGCGCTTCCTTAATATTCACCTTCCACATCACGTGTCCTTAAGTTATTTTTAAGATATTGTATAGTATAAGTTCTTGTGTGTTAAATATTTCCATAATGTCGGGAACATGATCAACTTAACGTTCACGTAACGTAACGTAAAATTTCTCCTCGTGGTATGCCGGGATCACGATCAACTTAACGTAACGTTCACTTAAAGTTAAGTTAACTTAACGTATGTGTGATCACGATTCACGTAACTTAACGTAACAAGTCGAGCCAAACATCTTAATTCTCGAGTATGATCTGTGATTTGTAATATTTGTACAGTGATCATCTGTAAATGTATACAGTTTTAAATCGATATAATAAATTTATATTACAAAACTTTTTTGATAAATTTAACTTTCCTATTTTAGTTTAATTATTTTGTTTCAATGTCTGATCACTAGAACTTACGCTAAAGAGTAAACATTGGTCATAAAATCAACAAATTAATTATTAAATAGCCCTGTTGACGTCACTCGCATAATGATTGGCTGGCTAGATCATATAATACCCTTCAAGTAACGTTCACTTAAAGTAAAAGACCTCCCAGGACATCTCTTACGTTAAGTTAACTGCAAGTCAACGTTAAGTTAACTGCATCGGGATCGCCTCCATTTAAACACACGAGGAAATCCTTTACGTTAAGTTTAAGTTCAGTTGATCGTGATCCCGGCATAAACGATCACGACGCAGTTGATTTGACTTAATAGTTGTCCAGAGAACTTCCACGTCTCGTGAACGTTAAGCGTACCACGTATTCCTACCAACTAATTATGTTGTGACTTGTGAGCAACGTCAATACAGCTATTTATTACTTCCATTTGTTTGCAGATTTGGTATGCCGACGACTTCTTCGATATGGTTCGTTAATTCGTCCCTCACGAACACTTGAACGTCAAGTCCTCTTGTTAAACTATTTTGTAGCGCCGGTAAGCTTCTATTGCAAGTACTTCGAGACTTAACTGCTTTAGTTCCATTTTAGTCAGCAATTTGTTCTAAAACACTCCAGACTAATTGTTTTTCTCGAGTTACGTTACGTGAATCCAGATCAAACTGCTTTCTTTACGTTAAGTGAACGTTAGTTTATTGTGATCCCAGCAGAAACCCGCGTACCATTAGCTTAAAAAAATAATCTAAAGCATTACATTGTAATAATTAAAGTTCTTTGATAAAAGAAATATTTTTTTTATCTTTCACGAGACATCATAAGATCTTTCCATAAAATAATATATTTTACAAATCTTCTATAAAAAATCTTTACATTATAGAACAAGCACTAGAGTTTTATCATATACAATGACATGTTTTTGAAACTAACCAAGATATGCGAAGCTGTTTAATATATATTTGTGAAGTTTGAAGATTTTTTATAAGATACAAACTACTAGCTAATATCATTTCTTGATTATTTTTTTTTCTCCTTTCGTGAACACATTTTTAAAAGGTTCACGGCCCATTAGTAAATATTTTTCACACGATTTTATATATAATACTAAATTTCAAGGTTTATTTTTAGCAAGCGGCTGTTAATTTCTCTTAGATTGAGTCTATGCCCATGGTCGAACCCAAATCTCTAAAGGACTGTGCCTACAATGTTTTAATTATTGGGAGCATTTTTTTTTCGTAGGAAAATTAATGTGCTTTCTAAAATGAGCTGTTGGTAGTTCTAAAAAAAAAGCATTGGGGAACTTCAACAATATTTGTGTTGTCACACAAATATGTTTTAAACATTTATTGAAGTTTTAATAAAGTGATCGATATAGCCATGAAGGTATCATAGAAAGTTTTCAACAAATTTATTCTAGAACTATGAATTGTAAGTTTAAGAAAAATCAGCAATTTCCCTACAAAACATTAAATAGCATGTTTACGTTAACATTACAGGCGTGGTGAGACGAAGTGAATGCCACCAATGGAACTGTACCAGTTAACACGAATCATGTTCACGTCTTGTCTGCTGTAGCGTGCACCAGTGCACCACACAGGTGTTCGTGACGTCACCGTTACTGGTCGCGGTGACTCACCCACCAGACCTGTGGCTCTTCCACCGGAGTGGGTTTCCTGTCTTGTCAACATGGGAGCGAACGTAACCCATCTCTGCAAATACCTGTTGTTTGTTTGTCAATTTTAATGTATCGCCGCATCTTACTACCTGTTCAGATTATACGCGTATATGATAATTTTCTGTACCCTAATGGGGTTAGGATGAGGAAAGAAGTATTTTAGAGATAATCTACCCGCGTTTGATTGGAAAGAGTGTGGGAAAACATTTAGGCAAAACCACCTTCAGTAAAGTGAACCGGGATTTAAACCCCGATATCCCAGTCAGCAGTAGGCTATTCTAACACGAGAGTGACGCCTTAGACCATTCGGCCACTGATGCGGGTTGTTAATTAAAAGAGCGTTAGTTACTAATTACGCTAATGGATTAGGAATCGGGAAGGTTGAATTTAGAGGAAGTGAACCCGCATTTGCGCGGAGGGGGGAGGAGGAAAACAATTTAAGAAAAACCCCCCCCAGTTCACCCGAACGAGATTCGAACCTCGATCTCCCTGTCCTCGGCAGTCGAGCTCAACACTACTAGCGCGTTATCCAACTACGCCACCGAGGGGGTTGGGGAGAAGTTAAGCGGGAAGGATATTTGAGCAGAGTGTGTACCCCATGGGGTAGCATTCGCTACATTTTTTTAACGAGGGGTGTAACACCACATGAGCAATGCTCCCTAACCTCAAAGGAAAACCTCAAGTTTGTTTTTTCCGCATTTCTTCATGGGCAGAGAATGTTCCCAGTCATTATACAAGCGGTTGCAGTAAAGTCGACACAAACGTGGATAGCGCGATGCAATACTTGGAAAAGCAGAAATTGCACACAGATTTATATAATTATTTTAGACAGGACTAGGATTTATACTAAACCCTTTTATAAATAATAGCTATGGAGAATTTATTAATTGCTGAGACGAGTTTTTTCTAGATCCGAATGAAAATAAGATTATAAATAAATTTCAATTGAGAATTTTTCTGACCCAAATTTTATAAAATAGTTAGCTTTATGAAAAATGTTTTCTATTTTTATTTGTAAACCAATAGAAAAAAAGGTCTAAATAAAAAAAGCACATCTTTGAAATGATCGGCCGACACTAAAAAAGTAAAAAAAAAAAACCCTTTTTAACTTAGGTTTTTAGATGAAGCATTTAATTTTTGTTCGGAAATTCATCTATAAAAGTAAAATTACACAGATGCCAATAATAAATATAATAAGGGTTCTATTTTGATAATAGACGAAGCTAATACAAAAATATGTGGGTTAAATTCATTGCGATTTGCGGAATGTCTAGGTTTATAAACACTCAAAAGAGAAAGGAAATGAAAAAATAAATCGAAAACGTTTACTTAAAGAGATTCAGAAATGAAAACTACTTCCTGTGTAGGTGGCCGGGATCAAACCCTTGCCCCCCTCTGTATCGAAGCCAGGCGCGCTAATAGCGTGGCCATCCCTGTCGGTACAGTGAAGCAATTAAACTTTAGCTTAGGTTGCCACCTTAAACCAAAGAAACAAATTCAACTCGACAAGAGAAAGTAAGGAGCTGAAAAGATCAAAGCAGTTGTGTAACAAGTCGAGAACTGACTTTCTTCCCAAGAGGTTTCAAAAACAATAGTGAAGGTATTCATTCATATTAAAAAATATTACATAACTTAAACTTTTACATAACTTGTAAAACTATATCTAGAACATTTAGATTTGTTTATTTAACTAGAGCGGCCAACCAATGTAATTCCCAATCATTATTTTTCTATTTATTATAAAATAAAGAAAGTACTAAGTAAAAGTGTTAGGGATATAAGAGACATATCATAACAACCAAACCTATCTGTTACATTTAAAGAAAATACCAAAAACTGTTTTTCATAAGAAAATATTTAAACTGAGAAATGATGTATTATATCAAAGTGTTTTAGTAGCTAGGAATTATATAATTCAGTCATTTTATAAACATTGTTATATTGTGTAGATTTGCACTCTATATATTATAAAATCCGTTTCCAGTTTGATTTTTTTTATCTAATTAAATTGGGAAATAGAGCTTTTGTACTAAGACTGTCCCTAAAAGCAGTATTTTCACACATTTTTTTTACCGTCAATTATATATTTATTAAGTTTAAAGGTGTAGCTATGGCTAGGTTAGCAATGTGAATTTAAAAATATAAATAGTTCAAAATTTTTAATTTTATAGTCATACAAGAACTACAATTCAATAGTTTGGTTCGGTCAAATTGAAATAATTTCACATATCTAGTTGAAAAGTAGAGCTCACCAATAATGGCCAATCGAAATTTCGGCAAATTCTCTAAAGTTGTAATTTCACATAATAAGACAAGTGATATTTAAAAAAAAAAAAGTACAATTGCATCAAAGTTTATAGAAATATATGTGAACGTATGAATATCTAAACAAAATATAGAGTTTCGATTTGTGGTTCCACGAGTGAAGTGCATTGCCGCTAAATAGGTTATCGACCAGAATAAAAATATAAGCTCACATCTTTAAAAATAAGATTAAAATTTTATCTGTCTGGATTATTAAGTATCAATATGTTTTTTTTAAATTTGTTACTAGGCCAGCGTGATACAAGTAAATACTCTAAATGTGATGCAGTTCCGGTTCCGAACAATAAATGTCTAAATGTTTTGTAGATCATAGTTCACCGATAGCGGTGTAGTGTATTAATTTGTCAATCAATCACAATTCAAAATGTTTATATTACGGTAACACATTTTAGGGCTGTTAAAATAAAAATTTTTTCGCTATTTAATGACATTTTGGTTCAGAATGTAAAATATTTATAGAGTAATTTTAATACATAGGGTAGTTAATATTAACTATTTTACTAAAATTTTTAAACACTCCATAACTTAAATAAGCTACAGCTTTTTAAAGTTTTACATATTAGGTATGCCATGATTTTTATATATGAGCATATACTTATGATTTTTGTAAGAAAAACAGTATCGGTTAGTTACTAAAGTTACTAAAACAATTTTAATATATTTATACATCAATTCATGTTTGATAGATATTATCACTACTTTGTACCTATAAAAAACAAATCATATATATTAAAATTTTATCAATTCTGGGCGCATAAAGAGTTTGAATTTTCTGAGCTGTTTTTTCAACCGAAATCAGGGCATAAGTTAATATACAAAACTATTAGAACTTTGTTGATAAATAAATGACATAAAAACTCATTGGGGTGTAAAAGAAACGACGTTGTTTCGGTGATAATCTAAGCATCGGGGATTAGTTAAGGTTATGAACTAAAAAAATGTGTTTCAGGTAAGAGGGTGTACACGTCTATTGTTCTATACAAAAAAAGTCTTTGCTACTGCATGACAAAGAGAACTACACACAACACACATACTTATTTATATACAGTCCAATTTTAATTGGAAGAGCTTTATCTCACAGCTAGAAAAGTTTCTAGATCTACTTTTACGTATTTATTCCTTGAAGGTCATTTGATCTTCAGGTGTTAAGTTTTGATAAATATTAGATAAAAAATAAAATAACAGTAAAATATTAGTAATATTCTAGCAATGTTGACTGCAAATATCAGGTTTGTATTTTCTAACTAAGAAAATTGGACTATACGTGTGTGTGTCTCGGAAGTTACAAGACTCATAACAAAGAAAAGCTTTTTATTGGACGAGGCAAAATTCCGTATGTTATTTGAGGTTAGCACTAAGAGTCTATATTTAATCATGACAGTTCAAGGATAAGATAAAATGCATCTTGTTTACTTAATTAGCGCTGAATAAACATCAAGAAGATAAGGAATCAGACAAAACTATGAATCATGCCACAGGTTTAGTATCTACAAAATAAATCATTGTAAAGTAACAAAACATTAAAAAAAACTTAAATAAAGAATACTTTCATTTATTATCTATTTAAATACCTCCTTTCCACATCGATGGACACGCAGACCAAAAGTCAAGCTAGTGTGGTCTGTTTGTCCTGTGTCAAGGAGACCGGGGGTTCGAACACCTATAGGCTGTAACCAAAGGCGTAGAAAGAGGGGGAGGGGCAATATATAGGCCTAAAAAAACTTTTATTGGCTAAAGGTATAGCGCAATTTTCTAGCAGAGCAGCCCTCGTCCCAGCCCTTGGCTGCAATTAGGGTTTAGGGCCAATTCAGCCTAAATAATTTCCCCCACCCAAAATTAGGTACATTCCTCCTAACTATACTATCCTAATCCTTAGTACATTAATATATTTGAATGCGGATAACCCGGACACACTTCAGTGGCCGCATGGTATAAGGCGCTACTATCGCACGAGACTCGACTTCCAATGACTGGGAGATCGTGGTTCGAGCCCGGTCGGGGGTGTTGAGGGTATTTTCCCCTCGATGGTTTCCCACGCTCTCGCCACGCAAATGCGGGTATTCTCCCTCTAAATTCAACCTTCCTAACCCTTAAAACCATTAGTACATAAGCGTATAAACGACCCGTGACCGTTGTAGGACGCGGTGCTAGGAAAAATAAAGTTATACGCAGTTAAATGAGGCGAGTTCAACCCACTTTAGCAAATCAACTCATGAAATAAAATAACAGTTTCACAGTGTTTGAAAATAAGCAACGACTTTGCCAATGTTCACTCAGTTTACTCTGGCTTACCCTGAGAGATTACACTAAGACCCCATATAATAGGGCTACACCATAGTAAAACCATGTAAGGTAAGCTTGCCACCTTAGGATAAAAGGAAGGTATTATTCCGGTTAACGAGACCGCATAAAAACATTTTACTATGTATAATTAAATCACTACGTTTCCCGACTATAATAGTCACCACATCTCCTAAGGCACCGAATAGTTTCGGGGCAATAATTTGAACCTTTTATAAAATATTTGCAAGTCACAAGGTTCATATAAGATCTTTTTTTACATCCGCGAGACGTTTTTAGCTTCACCATAATTAGCTTATAATTAAAAAAAAAAATTAAAAGTGAAGCTTCAATTATTGATCTCAAACCTTTTAACTAACACACACAAACACATACAAAGTTGTTTTCTAAACTAGCTATCATTGCTCAGGATTTGTTCTTCAAAATACAAAAGACACAAAATAGATATTGTAACTTAATAAATGATTAAACTATGCAAATTTAGATCTATTAAGTTGTTTGACATAATATTACTACTTGCCCGGAAAACTTGAAAATAATTTAGAATTTCGAAAATAATTTTTTTATTAACCTATGAACATACATATTTTTATTTGAAAAAACAACTAAAGGGATGGACTTGTATTTTTGCCATGTATGTATTTATGAATTTTTAGCTAATTTATATGAGTTGATAAACCTTTGTATTCAAAGGTAGCTAAGGTACTATTTGCGGTCTAAAAGTATTTATTTTATCTTCCTTTATGACACCACTTTGAAGTTAGGAATTATAAAACTTTCAGAATTGCCGACTTGTTTTGCTCGGCGCATTAAAGGTAAACAAATTCGGTTGAATTTAACAATGTTGATAAACTTCCTTTTAAGACCGAAATATTAATAATATAATAAATACGGGGACGTAATAATTTTAAACATGAAAATGTGGGTAGTATTTAAGAATCAATTAATGTAGGCCTACATTGTTTAACTGAGCAGGTGTTCTCGAATCGAGAAAAATACATATTCATGTAATTTATCGTAGGGTATATGTTTTTAAAAGTGTAAAAAAGGAGGTCATGCACCCCAGTTACTGAACAAGGGCACAATTATATTCTACAGAAAAGTCAACAGCCAACACAATTATGTTTGGGCATACGTTTAACAATATTATTGTGAGAATGTTAATGCCAGAATTTGCTATTTAAATCATACTAATTCACTAGTTTTCGCAGCATACATTGAGTTCGAGACTTGGATTGCTCGGTAACGCGTCTGCCTACTAGGTTTAAGGTACCGGTTTCAATTACCGGTACATCCTTAAAATCTGTAGTTGCTGGAATTGGAGCATCCTATTTCGCCATGATAGAATAACAGTCTGGGGACTAAGCTGTGTATTTATTGTAGGCTTATTATTATTACTATTTGGGGTCGTATCATGCATTTCCTGAACAGTGATTACATAACACACAACTTTTACCCTGAATTAACTCTAAAGGTCTGTTTATACCATGTAACAAAAAAAATGTTGTAAGACAATGTTATTTTGTGACTTGTTACATTTGAGTGTTTGACAAAAACGACTCAAAACTATAACAAAATAGGCCTATACGGAACATGTTTTTATCTAGTCTGCATTATGGCGTTTTAGGAGGAGTTCTCGTTGCGGCAGTGGTTTGTGTAGGATTGAGCTAAAAAGGGTAAAAAAAAAAGGGCCAAAAGACTGGCTTGGGTTCGACCATCTCTACTTGCTAGAGCTAAATACCGCGTAAGTGACCTTTGTACTCATATTAAATGTAATGGCCATGACCTGTTGGCCGGGGAACTCAGTGCTAACAGCAGTTTTAGCAACTTACACCGGATAAAATGCCAGGACTTTAATTAATTTGATTGGTAATCAAATCGAGAAAAAAAACACCTCTTATATGGATACAATTCTAGTGAAAGAACATTTTATCCAACTCGTTACATGATGTAAACAGTCCTGTATCAGGTGAAACATACAGTATTAGAAAACAAACGTTATATATTTTTCTTTGATCTTTACAAACACTGGACCGGAAACGTATAACTTGCTATAGTACATGAAAGATGTTTGAAAACATCAATGTTTTATGACCTTTTACATTTGATTTTCTAACAAGTTGCAAAACATTGTTATGAAACACAAAATTTTAAAACTTGTTGCATAGTGTAAAGTACCTTAAAATAAACAACACTCACTACCTTGGCTGTTGATTCATTTTGGTTAAACAAGTTCTTATACCACTAATAATATAGGTATGCCGGGAATTGAACCAGAAATCCTCAGCTCCGTATACAAACCGAATGAGCTAAGGTACAGTTAAGTTAATTTGTAAGTCGAGTGTTGATATAACCATTTGAATCAACAAATGGACGCTAATTACGCTAGATTTAAAAAATAATAATACGCGAGGACAAAATTTGTCTCAACCGGGATTCAATCTATAAGTATCTGTCAAAGGTGATTTATCGCAGTTTGAAACAAAATCATTCAAAACCTTAGATTACGATCAAGGTCATAGATTAATCACAACATTAAAAACTGAAAGAAGAAACTTCAGATTTGACATAAAAAGTATCAATAATTTTGCAACAACCATTCGGATGGTTGACATTTATTATTTTTTGCAGCAAATATTACTAACCGTTCAGGTTAAACGCATATTAACTAATTACACTAATGTCTTAGACATGAGCAAGGGTGAATTTAGAGGAAGTGTACCTGTATTTGCATGGTAAAAGAGAGTGGAAAACCACTTAGGGAAAAACAACCTTCAATATACCCAACCGGGATTCTAACCCCGATTTTCTCGTCATAGCAGTTAAATCTACTGCGAGAGTAACGCCTTAGAACATGCAACAGTATGTAGCAGGTGGTTAAAAAAATAAAATCCTATCGAATGTCTTTTGGGCGAGTATAAACAATTCCACAAGGTTTTTTTTAAAATAAAGTACACGTCAATTTATATTTTTTAAATATAAAGTATTATTATAACCAAAGGGAAACAAAAAAGGACAAAACAAAGAAAAAAACAACAAACTGTTACCTGTTTCAAAATGTTGCAAACAAAGTTAAAATGTGTGAAACCACCGCTAGTAAATGTTGTCTCGGTAAAACGCCCCCTCCCGAATTCACCGCACCAAACTAAACACTTCACAGCATGACTTGCCGACAGCAACTGACGGGAGCGGCACACAAAACACCGCGTCGTGCGATAGATGCGCGAATAGAACGCGGGCCAATAAGGAGAGAGCGGGCCGGCGCGTCATTGGTCGGTATCAGGAGAGAAACCCCGCTCGTTGTAAACAAGACGTTCTCGACTCAAGGCTCTAACCACACGGTCAGAAACAGGTACAATCTTATTTAGATAGGTGGAAACCTTTCGTGACAGATTATGCTGAAATCATTTCCATATATTCATACGTCAAGTCATGTGATCTGCTGATGTCACTTTTCAAAGATAACATCAACACCTATGTAATATTACTAATAAAAAAATGGTGCAATGCACCACACAGAATTCATCGCCGCTTTATCTAATCATACTTATAGCTCATAAGATATGTGAAACGAAATAATATACATTGTTGCAGAAACATCTTAGTGGCAAAAAAGCATCACATTCCACCAAAGAGCAAAAACCAAAAATGTTTACATAAGTATATTAAAAAAGTTTACCAAAAAGCATTATCAATTTTCGAGACCTCACTTTAAAAAAATATATTCACCAATAGCTCAGAAACTAATGGTTTTATAAAAATATATTTCAAATAAAAGTGTTTTATTTTTATTAGAACTACAATTTTGCAATGATAAGTTATTTCGTATCTCAAAGAGTTGCAGAGATATGACCAAAATTGGCGATATCCACATCTGTAAAGTACTCTTTAGATATATATTTTATTCAAAATTGTTGGAGCGGATTTCGATGGAATCGATTTTTTCCCTTTTCACCCACAGGTAAACCACCCTTAATTTTTGGGCTAGTTATCTAATTCAAAAACTACTCGGGGGAGCCTTATGAAAACCCAAGACACCAAGTTTCATCCCAATCGGTAAAATGGTTTCGGCTCTAGGACGAGATACAAACACACAGACGGCATTCCAAACACCACTTATTCGAGTTCAGTGGGTCATACAGGCCCGCCAGGTGCTTAAACCGGGCCTGGTACCAGGGGCAAAGCGTGGGGCCCCCTCTCTTTGTACTACTCAACTTTGGTGGAGGTGGAACCTTATTTATTATCTAGCGATGTGGTTAGCAAAAAAAAAAAAAGTGTATTTTTAAGAGCCTTTCTGACCCCCAAAACAAAGGGGAACCTGAGGATTTCATTAAATGTTTGAAAATTTTATGTACCATATGTCCTCTAATTTTTTTTTAGAATTTTAATGCAGCTATAGATTATTTAGAGTAGTTTTTAATTCTAATTATTGTCAAACATCTTTTATTTAGAGTGGTCTTCACCTGAACATTTTTGGAAAATTATATGCCTATTATAGAAGCTATTTGAGGTGGTCTTCCCCCGGAAAATTTTGAAAAGTGGATGCCTCTAGAAGCTATTTGGAATTTGACCAAAGGCCAGTTTTCAACTTAATATTCGAAAATATCTTAGGTGAGCAATAAATATATAGGGGGACAATTTTATTCCAGAGGATGGGGTAGTTTATTTCAGTCGGGGAGTGTTATTTACATCGGGGGAAATCCCCCCTCTGTTACACTACCACTGTTCGACTTAGGTTTGTATTTTTTTTTTTAACTTTTTGTCACTTTCATCAAACAAGAGCAATGTACACAAAATAATACGTAAATTAACTGAAATGTGACGCACATGATGAAATAATTAGATTTAAATTGAACTTATTCATTTCCCACCCTTCTTCCTAATAGAGTGGACCTAGGCCCAGTACCATGGTACCAATAGTCCCCCCGTCATGGCGGGCCAGGGGTCATGAAACGACAATATCCATCAAAATATCGAATTCAATTTTTTTTACGTAGGCCTATAAAATACTTTCTCTACGCGAGGGGTCACGAGAAAGTAATAATTTCATTTTTCACCGCAAAACCAAACTTTTTGATTTTTCTAGAAAGTAATTTTAACCAGAATCCCATCATATATATTTAGTACTGGTAGGGATGAAGAAGGTAGACTCGAAATAAAGTGTAGACGCATTTGGGTGAAGAGCAAATGGGAAACCATGTAGTAAAAATACCTCAGTTTGTCCGGTCGGGATTCGACCAGATAATACAAGACCAGCACCCTTTTTCCGAGAGTACCTTCTCTTGAATACTCGTTTATTTTAGGAAAAATATGATCAAAAAGAAGTTAATTTGAAGGAAATGCACTAGCATTCAAGCATTCACCCGAAAAGAGAATGGGAAAACCAAATTGAAAATTAAAAAAAAAATACTTACCGTCTGTGAAAGGTAACGTTTCTATTTCATCAATTATGCATTTTTCAGGCGTTGGGAATTGAACCCGGAACCCATGGTTCAGTACGTATCTAAGTTTACACCCGATCGTTCAGATTTGGTTGTTTATATGCTATATGGCCATGCCTCTTTGCGAATTCTAATTCTAACATTAAAGGTGGTTTACTTTTAAATTTTTTAAATTCGAAATTATTTGAACATAGTTTTGGTTTGGCCTATATGGAGAGTGTTTTACATCTTTGAGTGAGCGAAGCGAGGTTTTGTTTTAACTTGAATATTTGACAATTTGTCGAACCGTCCACGATAACCGTCAAATACGTAAACCATGTTGGCGTATCCGCGCACGAAAATTTCTATGAGCGAGAGTGAAAGCGCTTATCAATTTTGCCATTGGGTTCTTTTGCATACATCAATCAACATGGGACCGACAACTTTACTTCCCCTTCGTAGGAAGCTGTGCTACTGATTTTATCGCTCAAGAAAAATCTGTCGGCTACGGCTGGGTTTAAACCCACGAGCATCGTGTCCTGAGCCGAGCACTTTACCCCAAAACCACCTAGGTTGATCAAACTTGATGATTATCCAACCGAGACTTAATTAAGTAATCTTTCACAAGACTTTGCACTTTTAAAAGCGCATCTCATTGTCTAACCAGGCTAATCGTAGCTTTCTCCAACTTAGCTAAACCTACAGGATGAGGTGAATTTTAACGAAACAAAGGAAACCTGGTATTGCCCGTCCACGGTAATTTTGACTTATTTTGAAAATTGAAAAGTTTCTAAAACTAGTTATGTGTTCATCCTTCTAAGAGATACAAATATTTGTGTGATTTTTATATATAATATTATTTTTATTAAGGTAACTAAACAAATCATTTTTGAGCATTTTGATGACATGACTTACATACTAACTTAATTAAAGAACAGACACAATACTCATGTCCCTGGCCATTAATTGATGACTATAAGACGTCGAGGGACTCATTTTACCAAATACACACTTTTGGGCCAGTGAAGATCGAATACTTTTCCTCCGGGGCCTCAAATTAATTTGTTTTTTTCAATTACAAGTTGTCCCTACGTGAACTTTTGCTGATTATACTACCCCTACCCCACGTCGGTGGACTGAATATTAAGTTCATTTAGCCTGGTTTGTCGTCGAAGGCGGTATTAGGAGTTCAAATTCCGGCCGGGTGTACTAGGCCTAGTTTTCTCTATTAGGTTACCCACTTTTACTCCATGCAAATGCAAGCACATTTCCTCTAAATTCTATTTTACTCATCCCTAATACATTGACTTAAT
Source organism: Timema bartmani (assembly GCA_902151455.1). Classification (NCBI taxonomy): domain Eukaryota; kingdom Metazoa; phylum Arthropoda; class Insecta; order Phasmatodea; family Timematidae; genus Timema; species Timema bartmani. Next base: position 205,321 of record CABFWB010000104.1, on the reverse strand, counting down.
CAACATATATGCGTACAGTCTGAACGGGTGAGATGCAGTGGAATTTTTTTTTATACATACCTAGCGGTAGAAGCACTTTGCGAGGTACTATTTACCTGTTGTTAGCACGCAGAGAAGAGGAAATTACTATAAAATCACTGTTACGACCCCCCAAAAATTAATTTATATATTAGGAGTCGTACCCAAGGATCAACATTTTTGCTTGTCGAAGTCTCATGGTGTGTGGTCAAGACCAACGTCAATTCAGACGTTTTGTGATTTTTCTTAAAAATCTAAAGCTCAAGATTTTTTTCATAAACCTCAACTCCGTTTATAAAACATCTGAAACCCCGTCGAAGTTGCGTCCATACAATCCAATTCTAACGTAAATTAAATATACATTGTTGCCTCGTTATCGTAACTAGAAGTAAAAATGCTTTTTATTTATTGTTTAATCTGTTTGGTAAATCACGAGAAATTGGTGTAGAAAGAGATTATATTTTTTCTGAAAATAAGGCTTTGCCATAAAATATTTTTGCCACATACATTGGTGTATGTGCATTCGTTAAAATTAGATATTATTGTAACCAAAAAGGTTCATTCAATTACCATATTAAACTAAAAGCTTCGGTTTTTAACAATTTTTTTTAGTATTAGACCTACATTTAACGTAAAGATTAAAAAGATGATAAAACCTGCTTTGATGGCCGCATAGTTCAAGGCGTCACTTTTGCAATAAACGACTACCGATGACCGGGAGATCGGGGTTCGAATACCGGTCAGATGTCCTTGTCCTTTATGTGGCGATCCGATTATCAATGTTTTGTAAAACATCCATCACTGATTTGTGGAACTATCATAACTGCTTTGCGAAACTACCATCACTGCTTTGTGCAGCTACCATCACTGATTTGTACAACTACCATTACTGCTTTGTGCAAATACCGCAACTGCTTTGTGCAACTACCATCACTGCTTTGTCAAACTACCATCACTGCTTTGCGGAACTACCATCACTGCTTTGCGGAACTACCATCACTGCTTTGCGGAACTACCATCACTGCTTTGTGCAACTACCATCCCTGCTTTGTAGAACTACCATCACTGCTTTGTTGAACTACCATCACTGCTTTGTTGAACTATCATAACTGTTTGTGAAACTATCATCACTGCTTTGTGCAACTACCATCAGTGCTTTGTTGAACTATCATAACTGTTTGTGCAACTACCATCACTGCTTTGTAAAACATCCATCACTGGTTTGTGGAACTATTATAACTGCTTTGCGGAACTACCATCACTGATTTGTGCAACTACCATCACTGCTTTGTGTAACTACCATCACTGATTTGTGCAACTACCATTACTGCTTTGTGCAAATACCGCAACTGCTTTGTGCAAATACCGCAACTGCTTTGTGCAACTACCATCACTGCTTTGTTGAACTACCATCATCGCTTAGCGGAACTACCATCACTGCTTTGTGCAACTACCATAACTGTTTTGTGCAACTACAATCACTGCTTTGTGCAACTACCATCACTACTTTGTGCAACTACCATCACTGCTTTGTGCAACTACCATCACTGCTTTGTGTAACTACAACTGCTTTGTACAACTACTACAACTGCTTTGTGCAACTACCACAACTGCTTTGTGCAACTACCACAACTGCTTTGTGGAACTATCATAACTGTTTTGAGGAACTACCATCACTGCTTTGTGCAACTAACATCACTGCTTTGTAGAACTACCATCACTGCCTGTGGAACTACCATCACTGCCTGTGGAACTACCATCACTGCTTTGTAAAACTATAATATCTTTGTGGAAATATAAAGTATGGAATTATAATAATGTATGAATTAAAATACAAAACCTTAAAAGTTTCCAAACGTTGACCGTGCGACTAAAAGCAACTTTCTTTAAACTTTTTTTTTCAAAACATCCTTGAAACTTTTGGTCAATGTTAAACAGCGGTTTCTTCACACGTTTCCAAGAAGAGTAAGCTAAGATCTTCCCATTAGCTAACACGTCGCTAGTTTGTCCGGGAAACATGTAATTGATTTAACACATCGTGCGTCAAATTAACACATGTGTCTTTCAGTCGGCCATGTCCGGACCATTACGGTGGGTAGTGTTTTTTTTTAATTGAGGAAGTTAACCTGGTGGTCCAGGGGTAAGGTATCAGACTTCTGTACTGAGGGTCCGGGGTTCAGTCCTCAGTCCCGGCACAGATTTATCTGATTGACGAACGCTTCCTTCACCTCCTACAAGACGTGTATTAATCACAACTTGTGAATGTGAGGAATGCCAGGCCTCCACCGTGGTTCGGATCCCACGTTAAACTGTAGGTCCTCCATTTCATCTCACAATCACCCTACCATTACACATTAGCGTAAGTGCGTATAACCCGAACGGGTAGTAAGACGCGGTGTTAATAATAATAATAATACTTTAAATGGATAACAAGAATACGCAGAACTCTGGGAGTCCACTCAAAAGTATTTATATTCTTGAAGCAATTCCTTTTTTGTTTGTTTCTTTCCAAGAGACCGGTATTTCCTCCTTCCTTGAGTCTCTGAAGGATTTTTGGAATATATGTTATTTCAGCGATGCACCGGAAAACTAGTATTTTAGAAGCACAGCATTTAATTTGTAGAGTCAAATGTGTACACATGTCATTATATGTAAAATATACTATATAGTTTCAAGGGCACAGGGGAGAAATAGTACAAATCCAATTTTAACTCTAATTGAGCTAGTTGTGCCATCTGTTAGATAATAAATGATAAATTTCTATTGAACTTTAGAATATGATTAAAAATAGTCTTTGTCATATTTAAATTAATAAAAATATAGTATTTGCTGGGGTCCTTAAAGGGTTTGAGATTTTAAAAAAAATCGTCCTGGAAAATGCGTGTAATGTGACTTTCACCCTTTTCCCTCGTATTCTTAATTTGTTATTAGTATAGTATCACTCCTTCACAATTCTTTCTAATGTTCGAATATTATTAGATAAATATATAATATAAACTGCGGGGTGACCTGGTGGTCTAGGGGTAAGGTGTCATACCTCTGTGCTGGGGGTCTGGGGTTCAATCCTCGGTCCCGGCACAGATTTATCTGATTGCCAAACCCTTCCCTCAACCTCTGACAAGATGTGTATTAATCACAACCTGTGAATAGGAGGAATGCCAGGCCTCTACCGTGGTTCGGATTCCACGTTAAACTGTAGGTCCTCCATTTCATCTCACAATCACCCTACCATTACACATTAGCGTAAGTGCGTATAACCCGAACGGGTAGTAAGACGCGGTGTTAATAATAATAATAATACTTTAAATGGATAACAAGAATACGCAGAACTCTGGGAGTCCACTCAAAAGTATTTATATTCTTGAAGCAATTCCTTTTTTGTTTGTTTCTTTCCAAGAGACCGGTATTTCCTCCTTCCTTGAGTCTCTGAAGGATTTTTGGAATATATGTTATTTCAGCGATGCACCGGAAAACTAGTATTTTAGAAGCACAGCATTTAATTTGTAGAGTCAAATGTGTACACATGTCATTATATGTAAAATATACTATATAGTTTCAAGGGCACAGGGGAGAAATAGTACAAATCCAATTTTAACTCTAATTGAGCTAGTTGTGCCATCTGTTAGATAATAAATGATAAATTTCTATTGAACTTTAGAATATGATTAAAAATAGTCTTTGTCATATTTAAATTAATAAAAATATAGTATTTGCTGGGGTCCTTAAAGGGTTTGAGATTTTAAAAAAAATCGTCCTGGAAAATGCGTGTAATGTGACTTTCACCCTTTTCCCTCGTATTCTTAATTTGTTATTAGTATAGTATCACTCCTTCACAATTCTTTCTAATGTTCGAATATTATTAGATAAATATATAATATAAACTGCGGGGTGACCTGGTGGTCTAGGGGTAAGGTGTCATACCTCTGTGCTGGGGGTCTGGGGTTCAATCCTCGGTCCCGGCACAGATTTATCTGATTGCCAAACCCTTCCCTCAACCTCTGACAAGATGTGTATTAATCACAACTTGTGAATGTGAGGAATGCCAGGCTTCCACCGTGGTTCGGATCCCACGTTAAACTGTAGGTCCTCCATTTCATTTCACAATCACCCTACCATTACACATTAGCGTAAGTGAGTACAGCCCGAACGGGTAGTAAGACGTGGTGCTAATAATAATAATAATAATAATAATAATAATAATAATAATAATAATAATAATAATAATATAAACTGCGTATGCATGGATGTATATATACATAATATACTATATGTTATTAATCAAACACAACTATTTCATGATTATTTCTTACGTACACTCCGTTTACCCTGAAAGGTAGCAAGCAGCCTTACCTTGGTGGATTACACTATGGCTCTATCCTATAAGCTACACCATAGTGGAAACAAGCAAGGTAAGTTTTAATACCTTTCAGGATGAACTAAGGGTACTTATATGATTATAATCATATGTAAATACACGTATAAGGGCCCACATAAAAATATAATAGGTTATTATTAAAACACAATTCATTCATAAATCGTTCTAATGTGCAAAAAGATCACTCAGAACCACACAAAACACACAGCAAGCAATTGATCACTCTTATCACAAAAATAACTTAAACTTGTTAACACTGTAAGACACTTGTTAAAAAAAAGACAGGCAGGAAAGCAGGTACGATCGCGGTAGGAAGCTAATTACTGACATTATTGTAGAAGTTACTAAAGCTATTTTCATATCTTCAAATAGGAACATATTTGTTTGCGTCCAATATTGATAACGTTTCACTGTATTATTATTTATTGATATTATATGTGAAAACTAAAACTCTCAGACTACATGACATGATGTATAAAATAATATATACAAATTATTTTAGTTACTTTTATAACTGTCAGTAAAAACTACTTACGGTTCAAATCGTACCGCCATAATATGTTACTTTTGAGAGCTTGTGCCGATGCCGATAAAATAGGCTAATTAAACCCACTTCGGTGGCCGCATGGTCTAAGGCGCTACTCTCGCAGTATACTAGACTGCCGATGACGGGGAGTTCGGGGTTTGATCCTGGTGGGGTGTACTGACGGTGGTTTTCCCTAAATGGTTTTCCACTCTACCAACACGCAGATGCGAGCACACGTCCTCTAAATTCAAACTTTATATCCTTAACACATTAGTTTAATCAGTATATAGGCGTATGACCCAAACGGAAAGTTAAACGTGGTGTAAAATAAATCAATAATACTCTCATTTATTGTCAATAATGAATAAATCGTATTTATCTTGTGTTCCAAGCTTATCTTCCTATAAATAATCCACTTAAAGTCATTATTTGCGGGGGTTGAGGGGGTTGAGTGAAGATCCATCTAGTACCAACATACCATCCGTTTCAACAATAATGCAATTTTTATCGACTATTTTTTAATTAGTATGTTGTGACAAGAGTTATTAAAAATAGTCTAAGATGGTGGGTAAGAATGGTAACTAAGATGAAATGTATCTTTATTAGATTAGTGATAAGGAATGGGAAAATCAAAATTAAAATCATATGTGGAAAACTAATGCATCTGGCTGATATTCAAAGTCCGATCTTCCTGTCATCGGCGATGGAAAATTTGAGGATATGAATTTTAAAGATGTACTGTGGGATAGTCTAGCATACCCCCTTAAACATTTAGCTGTGTGGCAACTAGTTAGTTTCCGACGCGTTCGTTATTTGTGTTTACAGGCGGTCGGACAGTTTGTGTATAAAACTTTTTCTTCTCTTTTTTGCGTGCAAATGTAACCAAATCGTTAATGGACTAGATTCAGGAAATTACGTTTAGTTGAATGTTAGACAAGTTCATATTTTACAGAATTGTCAAAGCAGAACCTTGTCAGAGGTCGTGGACGATTGCGTATTACAAATCAAATTATAAAACCCCTTTTGACATGTGTCTGATTTACTTAGTTTTACGTAAACATAAATATCTTGTTTTATTTACAAACTATGGTTTATGTTTTGAAACATTTATCGAAGTAACAAATTACTGCTTGCTGTAAAAGTAACGTGATGAGAGAATGTACTTCAAAGATAAAATTGTTCAACTAAAAAATTAACAAAAATAAAATAACACTCTACAAACAGGTCTGTAAATGTATATATGTTTGCGAGTGATACTTAACGTGTTTTCAGAATGCTTTTGATGTAGTTTAGATTATTATGGTGCGACCGTGGAAAAATAATAAAAATAAAAAAGTTTTTAAAATCCAAATTAAAAATAAATGTTACATCCAAATTAAACGGGAATGTTTCGGATATAAAAAAAAAGCTAAGTCCTTTTAAAAAAAGTAAATAACTTCTTTATAAAGTATCAAAATGGTAAAAGTTTATTTTTTTATATTTTAAATTTTAACTAAAATAATTAAACTTAATAATAAATTAATATATTAAGATGATGAAAAAACAATATAGAAATAGAGACAAATCAGTGCAAATCTTTGATAAAGATCTGAAGAGCTTTAAGGAAAGTTATTAATCTTGATTCACGTACACTCTGAACAGTAGAGCATTTGCGCGCTTAGCCAAAGGTTCTGGGTTCGATTCCCGTGTCATTTATAAACTTAATCGAATATGACTCATTTACGGCCGATTTCCGAAATAATAATCATTCATCCTCCAAGCTTCACATTTCACATATCTTTAATTGTATAGCATTGCTTTCTTTCATTTATAGGTTTTGTTTTAAGTTATTTAAAAAAATTATAATGAAAAACCAGGGATCATTGATGATATTCTAGATTTTGAGGATTAAAAATTTTTTTTTTTAAATCTTGAATAGAAATTTGTTTTAGAGCCTTAATACTAATTTAGATTCGGAGATAAAATGATGGTTCGGATTTGTAAGATAGTGTATTCGATCGTGTTTAATTAAAATTGATAAATTTGTTTAAACTTAGGCAAAGATTGCAGCCGCACTAGTTTTCATTTAACGATATCATCTACTTGGCGAATCCAAAGATATATCTTAACTTGATGAACATAACACTTTTTAGGACGTTGCCTACCTGTGTGACGTCACGGCCAGTCAAGATAAGATTTCCCATGTTAGTGAATTAACGTTTTATTCATCGAGTTTTAAAGATATAACGTTGAAACAAAAACCATAAATTCTTAAATAATTCTAAAAATAGTCATACACTTTCACAAAATTATTATTTTTATCTTGAAGTAGTTTTTTTGAAAGCGTATTTTTTTACAAATTCTCTACAACTTAGGCTATTTGGCTTAGTTACAAAAATGGCCTGTAAGAATCTTCCTGACAGGATGTTGACTAAAAAAGTATGTGGTAGCATATGTCTATATAGAATAGGAAACAAGAAAAATGTAAAATTAAAAAGCAAGTCAAGGTTTTCAAGGCGCAAATATTAAAGTGACAGTGTAAACTCGTCAGAGGAAGAGGGAAAGGGTCATCAGTACCTAGACAAGAGCCCTCTCAGGGTGAACTGCTAATTTTCATCCATCTCGTTCTATTTCGTAAATTGGTGTCTACGTGTGAAAGTGCTTTAGACTGCTTGGGTGCGTCAAGTTAAGATGCAACCCGCTTTGCAAAATAGTTTTGCTATTTACAAGTAGGAAACGTCGTTAATGCCGGGATCACCATCAACTTAACTTTAACTTAACGTAACGTTCACTTAAAGTTAACTTAACTTAATAAAACAGATGTGTGATCACGATTCATGTGACTTAACGTAACAACTCGAACCAAACATCTACATTCTAGACTCTAGAGTATGTGTTTTGATCTGTGATCTGTACTATTTGTATTTGTGTTTATGATTTGTGAATGTTTATTGTTTTCTACTGATATTATGGAAATTTATCATTTATCTTTTTTGAGCAGATTTTAATGCTTTTACAATCATGATTATGTTAGTTGATTTATATGTTTTAATAGCAAGGATCTTATTTGAAAGCAATACATTATTCCATTTTATATACTAAAAGCTTTGTGGTTTTTACTTCTTTACAATATTTGAATTGAGTCTGTTCTATAACGTTCCATAATTATACGACACTAGCGCTTATTTTAATTAAATTTCCGATCACTAGAACTAAAGCTAAAGAGTATACCTTGTTCATAAAGCCAACAAATGAATTAATAAATATCCCTTTTGACGTCACTAGCATAATGATTGGCTGGCTAGATCACGTGATACCCTTCAAGTAACGTTCAATTAACGCAAAAGACCTCCCAGGACATCTCTTACGTTAAGTTAACTGTAAGTCAACGTTAAGTTAACTGCATCGTGATCGCTTCCATTTAAACACACTAGGAGATCCTTTACGTTAAGTTACGGTAAGTTAAATTTAAGTTTACGTTAAGTTGATCGTGATCCCGGCATAACCCAGCGATTTTCAACCTTTCTCAACTCACGGGCCCACTGAACAAGGTGTTAAAATTGTCATGTCACACTATTAGTTTCTTAAAGATGGATTTAGCAATAAAATAACGAGTCTTAAGATTGTGTTTCAAAGTTCAATAGGTAGCTAAAATTCTAGCAATTGTGTAACTTTAAAAAATAGAGTTTATCATGGATTTTAAAAGATCTATTTTTATTCCTCAAATGTTGTTCTAATTTCTTTATAATCTTTCCCCAAATTCCCGCGGCACACTGGCTCACCCTTCACGGCACACCGGTTGAAAAATGCTGTTCTAAGCACTATCACACTTAGACACCGATGTACAAAATATAATAAGAGGGAAGAAAATGAGTAATTCATCCTTCGAGGCCTCTAGTTTACCTGCTGATAACACTTTCCCTCTTCCACTTGCGAGTTTACACACTATTACCTGGACAATGTTGGCTTGAATTTAAAATGACACTCTTTGTTTTTTATTTTATTATAGATAAACAAAAGCTTCTACGGACTTATTAAATTTACATCCTAGCAAGAAGACTCCTATAGGCCATTCATTTTTTTTGACCAAACCACATAGCCTGAGTTATAGACGATAAATAAACACACTTCATGACAAAAAAAATTGTGATAGTTTAAGACTTTTTAGAGTTACTAAGAAATGTTTGGTTTATGTCTCAATGGTATTTCTATAAAACTTGCCAAATAAAACGTAAATACTTTAACATGGGAAATCTTATCTTGGCTTGCCGTGACGTCACAAGCAGGCAACATACTTAATCCACAAGCGAACACTAGAAATTCACAAAAAAAAACGTCTGAATGGCACTTAAATATCTAATATCGGGTCGTCAATCGTATTTTATAACAAATAGTGTAATCATTGGTTAGTTAGATTTGCCAAGTTTTAAAAGGGTGCAATCGGCGAAGTTATGCGCCGTGGATATCAATCCTGGATCTGACTTGAGGGTTCCAAGGCTCAATTCTAAACAGATCCATCAAAGGTGATTTATGTTCACTCTTAAATGGTGGGTCTACTATCCTATATAAACGAGAATGTCGGTACATTTTATTAAATTATCTCCCATATCATGAATTGTAAATTCATTAAAGTATACAATATAATAATTACTAATCTGGTACTAAAGCGTTCTTAAAATGGACGCGAGATGCCCTATGTTTCAGCATGAGAAAGTAATACAAAATGAAACATCTTGTGCACTAGGGATAGAGGCAGATCTAGCGGCATTGCCGTCAACTAGAAAACCCAGGTCGGTTGTATGATGGTCAAGTGAAGAAATGGCTATGAGTAAGTAAGCCATGCAGATGCAGGTAAAGACAGAGACGAAGCTGTGACTTAGGTATATTTATGTATGTATGTATATGTAGGCAATATATTTATTATTACTAGAAAGCGCATCAAATATACAGCCAAAAACACTAAAATGTACTTCATCATGAAACACTGGCCTCAAAGAGCTATTGGTCGAGTCCGGCATAGAGCTGTCTGGTACAGTAGCTCCATGACTTTGGTGCTGACTGACAGCTCACAACTGACTGTCTACATTTAGGTATATACCTAAATGTTGACTGTCAGAAGTTACAGCTGTTAAACACATGTTTTTGTAGATCATATGGTTCAGCGTAGGTATACATAATTTGGTCTGGTAACTTTTCAAAACTGTCAGCTGTGAGCTGTCAGTCAGCACCAAAGAAGTCATGGAGCTACTGTAGTAGTAATAGGACTTTGCAAGTGCAGCGACTCAAATTACGTTACAGAAACAGATAGCTGTTGGTAGAGTACAACGTAGAGGTAGAGTCTATCTACGGTGGGAATGTAGGTAAGTGACAGATATAAGAAGGTTCTTTATTGAAAACATTGGTTGAATGTCACTAATGTAAGCCTATTCAAAAATAATTATTATATGCTTAGTTATACATAATACCAATTAAAAAAAAAGTGGCATCAAACGCTTCTAATAATACTTTCAGCCAAGGCCATAGTCGGAAGGGGTTCAACCCACCCCTCCCCCCGAAATTTAATGAACAAAATATATATGGCTTTATTTATGGTTCAAACAATATCGAAATTAAGGCACAAGTACAAATTAAGAGGCTGTGTTACCGTAAAAAAACACTTTAGATAGCTTCTAGAACTGTTTATCATTTAGAAATGTTATAGCCTCCAGCAATTGGGGGGGGGGGGGGG
>CABFWB010000104.1:166576-188448 GCA_902151455.1 Timema bartmani | reverse complement strand
TATTTGATAAATAGTTAAAAAAAAAAAAAAAGACGTTGACATTATGAAATCATACTTTGGTCCGATAATGCCACAAACGGGTCAGCATGCCATCTGCGAGAACGAAAATAGGTTTCCAGTCATATACACTGAATTAGTTACTGTATGGTATTAGGAACTCCAAAGTTCATTACCGCACTTAAAGTATGCCAACTATCCCCCTATCTTGAGCTAGTTCTATCCAACCCACCCCATTACTACACCCCATCTCTTTCAGGTTTATTCTAATGTTATCTTCCCATCTGCATCTAGGTCTTCCCAATGGTAGTTTACCATTAATTTTAGTCGTCAATACCTTTAACGCAACTACTTTAAAACTATCCCTTTCAGCAGGATATTTTTCTTTGATGCCAACATACTGAGATGTAAACTTCAAATTAAGACATAGACCAAACCACTAATTTATTCTCTAGCTCAGTTAAACATTTTTTCTCCTAGGAAAATTAAAGTTTACTTTTAATAGATACGAACAAAGGTAATATTAAATGCTTGTAATGAAACTAGAAATTCTTTAATGAATGTAAGGAACATAATAATGGTCTCACTGTGGATTCACACGTTCGCCGAAAAACAAGTTCAGAACATAAACGGGTTCACGTGACAAGTTTTAGGTCAATCACAGGATTTCCGCCTCATCGGCCCAAGCTGTTCTGCTAGAGTCCAACTCATCCCTGCTTCATCCGCTCTGCTAGAGATATTCGGCACGGGAGAACCAATCGTATCTCAAATCAGTGCGTGAGCCCATTTGACAGCGCATGCACTGTAGAATTAGAAGCAGGCAGACAGCTTCATTTCCTGTTGTGAGGAGATTTGAAATAACTTGTTAATAGAAAACATGTTCATCAATTTATTGGATTGTGTTAAGACACATCATTATAATTTGTAAGCATCCATCGTAACAATGATCTAAAATATATATTTATCCACTAGAAAATAAAATATGTTGATAAGCAGCTCTTTTAACTTTGAGTTGCAATGCATCGTGGGTTGACATTCAACGTGTGAATTGATGAGCCACTCAAGCAGATACTTCTATTTTCGAGCGTGTGAATCAAGCTTTAGTCTCGGGAGTCAACCAATATCCCATTACACGAACACTAAACAGTCCAGGTCAAATGGGGGATTGATTGACCCCCAAATATAGTCTATGGGCCAGTTTGATAGTCAGATTTAATACGCCTAAAGTGCGAGTCGATACTAAATACAGTACGCCACCTACCTAGGAAACTGGCCCATTCCATTCAATTTCAGGTAGGTGACGTCTTGTATTTAGTATAGCGCCGCACTCTAGGAGTACTAAATCTGACTATGAAACTGGCCCTATATGTACTGCCCTTAATGTTGAAAATAATCTACCTAGTTTTCCCAATAAATTGTGTAACGCCAAAAAATACGTAGCTCAAGTTGGGTAGAGTTTACTAAAGACTAGTCGAATAAAATAGCAAATAAAGATAAAAGACAAGAAGAGTTTAGGTACAGCTAATATTAAGACAAAATTTGTATAGTATTTATAATTTTAGTTCTTAAATTTCGCATTAACTTATCCAGCGACTGATATGATATTGGCGTGAGCGAATTGTGAATCAATGAATATTTTTGAAAGGTATTGTTTCAAGACGACTTGAGGCGAAGTCCAGAGACAAAACACGAATCCATGTTATGTTATTCAAGCTTCTGTTGTCGAGAAGGATTAATAATATTTTGTTGCTCTTCAAAAACGTATATTGAACACCCCGGTGTGAAGAGCACTGGCAGACTACCAAGATGAAACAAACACAGAACGGAAATAGCTTGTCCCGCTCAAGGAACGTAAAAGTAAAAACAAAACAAAAATAAATATACTGTGTTAACTAAGTGAACCCATGAGTCTACAATTCAATGTGAGTCGTCTCCCCCCTCCCCCAAAACCGGTAGAATGATTGACTAAATACATTGTGCTCTGAGATTCTTCAAGATATCCTTGGTTCTACTCTGTTAAGGGTGCAGGTGTGTTGAGAGTATAGTACTATATCACTGGTCTATGAAGGTCTTCAGTAGATCTTTGGTTCTACTCTGTTAAGGGTGCAGGTGTGCTGAGAGTACTAGAACACTGGTCTATAAAGGTCTTCAGGAGATCTTTGGTTCGACTATGTTCAGGTTGCAGGTTTTATGAGCGTACTAAGTCACTTGCCATTATATTTCTGAGTGGGCTCTAGGGTATTCTTGCTCTAACACCTGATGGGAAATGTTAAAGTGAGGAATCACTTAAGCGGGCACGATGAAAATGGCTCCGAGTTTTGGCTAAGCAGTATGTCTCAAGTACCAGTGACCCAAACAGGCGTAAATAGCGCCTGAAAAAGTAACAGCTATGTATTCAACTTAGGTTTTATTATTTTTTTGGTAATGTTTAAATGTGACATAAGAAACAAGCACACTACAGCCATCTCGTGTCAATACAATAACATATCTTAGGCAATGCATGTTGTTAATATGCGACAAATAAATATCCCACTTTTGTTTTAGTGTTTAAGTGCAAAATCAATAGGTTTTCAAACAAAGTATTTAAATTCCTCAATTTTTAAAATAGATTAAATTTCCTGACCTTGTTAGGTTTCCCATGCCTGTCGTCAACGCTCAAAAGCCTTAGCGGAATGGTAGGGAGTATGAATTTAGGGCAGCATTTTTAAGATTCTATAACAAACTTTTTTTTTCGGCAAAATAAATCAAATATTTCTCCAGTAGAAACATAGAGTTTAATTTTCTTTACAGAGTGATTTCAACAGTTTTTGAATATTTGTCGAGTGTGTCGTAGAATTTGATAATAGCTTTTCTTTCATCAAATGCCTCGCTATGCTCATGAACAATATCCAAGAACTGTTGAAATTACTATGTTTAGAAAACTTAACTTTATGTTTCTACTGTAGCATTTTTTTTTTACTTTGCCGAAACAATTTTCTGCTATGAAAACCACCAAAACATTGTTTTTTTTCTCTAGTCACCTTTCGTCCCACCTTAATCAATACTTAAAGTTGTGTGCTTTCATTCTTTGACTCGCGACACTGTAGGCCAGATTATGAATCCAGCCGGAGGATTTTTTTTTTGGGGGGGGGGGGGATGGGGGGTGGTTACACTGTAGTTTTATATCAAATTTTCAAGTGCAGGCTAAAGCTTCTTTAAATTCACCTTTACCATTATGTTCCCTCAGATCACAGGCTCTCAAACTTTTGAACATCCGTAACGAACATTTCGAAGATTCAAAGAGATTTTGATTACCGCATTAGAATAATTTAAAACATTGTGAAATTTAGTTAGTAAATATTAATTAATTAAATAATTAAAGAAATAATTAAAACCATTATTTTCTAAATATAAAAAATGTTTTATTTTTCCAAAACTTGTTTAGTGGGAATGGTGGTATTGTTTATATATTTTTGAAAATGTATTTAATATCTGTCCTTAATAGGAGACATTTGAAATCACGTGTTTTCTCCTGCATTCAATATGATGCAATGTTTTGTTTTGGTTGAAGCGTATTTTAAAAAAATCCAGCTCCATAAAAGATTTTAAAGTCTCGAGGAGCCCTTGATGCGATCTAGGGGAGCCCGAGGCATCCATGGAGCACCCTTTGAGAAATTCTCCGTTAGATCATATGAGTAAAAAACGAGATTTTAAAAATTTAATGACTAAAGTTACAATTTTATGGATATTATCAAAATTGAAAAAATAATTCTATTAATACGATAAAATATTATAAATGTTGGAAGCAAAAAATTATGTTAATGTTTCCTCAAATGTCCTTTATACGGCGTTATTCTTAATTCCTTGCTAGAGAGACCACATTACAAAATAATGTAAGCTTCGTGGTATACTACTGCGCCAGCAGTACTGTTAGATAGGTTGCCTACACGGACTATCTCACGGCGAAGTATTCCCAGCTCTTGTCATCTCTCAAGACAGAACACTGGGTATTGTGCGTCCGTCCGGTTTATAGGCATATATACTAATTGAGTTAGTGAGATAGGAATGAGTAAGGTAAAATTTTAGAGGAAAGCGTAACTGTTTTTGTTAAAAAGCTAAAATGGAGAATATTTAAGGGGGAAAAAAGCTCGTTACACCCAACGTGAATTTGAACCCCAATTTCGACATCATTAAACCAGTCCAAACTAAAGTGACGCGTTAGACCCTATGACAACCGATGCGAGTAAATTGGGTAATATACCATCATTCAAACTATTAGTAAATCCTTATGACTTAAGGTTGCATTAAGGGTGTTACAAGGTAGAACAATAAGCGATCCTTGATTATTTCTTAAGTGGTTTGATATTTGTTAGTATTTTTTAGACAAAATGTATGTGAAAGCTAAGATCAGTTAAAAAGATTAAATTTTAAGCTTAACATATTTTTTTAAATTGTGTGATAAATTACATAAAACCATCTTAAATTTTCTGTTGTGATCCTAGCTAGGCTAGATCTAGGTTTATAATCTTTTGTTTGATCTCAAAAGCAAAAACATTCACGTAAAGCGTTAACATATTTTTAAACTAAATTCCTAATTTAAACTGGTCAGAAACCTGCTGATAATATTCGCCTATATTTTGTTGACAATGTTATTAAATAATATTAAACGACTTCTTAAATAATGCGGGATTTGTAAACGTCTGTAACGCGATTCAGTGCTCTAGCCTATAAATAATATCATTCACATTACCTGTAAATCCTTATCACTGAGATTTACACCAACTAATACATTTATTGGATTTCAACTTATCTAACTAGTTAAGATATAATACCAAAAATGTCACTTTTGGGTTCTTAAGAGAATCGGAAGGTGGGGTGGGAGGGGGAAAAGGGGGTCTCCTTCAATACGATCTAACTAGAATTATTTGAGGGGGACCAGTGAAAGTTTCATTCACATTGTCCATGTCCAACACAACAGATGGGATAGCTGGGCTTTTGAGGTTGCGATTTTGATATATTTAAGACAGAGAAATGATTATCGCAGTTTTCTCTTTTACGCATCAAGATATCTACGAAATTATTTGAGATCGGAATAACCAAACAGAAGTGTCAGGTTTCAGTAAACTATTTTTGAAGAGTGTCCCACCTACCCCCAACTTTATGATAAGAACAAGAGACACCATTAAACAGTAGTGTTGCTACCAATACTTTTTGATAAGGACAAGACATCATGAAAGAGTAGTGCTGGCTAGAGCACAAGCTACTCTGTTGCCAACAGCACCATCTCAGGATTGTTTCTACAGAAATGTATTGTGATCAAATTTGAGATTAGTGCCACACTAATATTTACGAACATTTTAAAACCGGTTATCCAACCACGTAAATGTGTTATTTGTTTTTCATGTTCTTCACTAGCGTCTTTCAGGATGCCAGCAGTTTTATATTCTTGGCATTGTGTAGAGGAGGTTGTTTAGGTTCAGTATCAAAACATATGTTATCTAAAATATAAATAAAATCAGTTTTACAAAGTGTCTAAATGCACATTACTAAGAGTAAAACGTAGGTACTTTTTTTGGCTTTCATTTCCCAGATTTAGGCCTGTATTATCCATGGTATTTTAGTGTTGGAACAAAATATGGACCCTAAACACTTAAGATTATCAAGGAACAAACGCAATACTCCAGGTCGTCAAGCCGATGATCTTTATATTCAGGTAGACTATATACAATTTGTATAGCAACATTTACAAGGTCATCAGACTAGAATATAAGTAAATCACGAAATTAAAATTATGTTGTGTTTTATTTGTATACTATCAAAAGGTAAATAGCTAACTTATAGTTCGGTTAAGGGCTGAAATTTTTCAATTCAGAATATATCTTAGATATGTTAAATATTCTGATGTTCCAACAATTACTTGTAAATTCTTCTCGACTTACTTTCCATATGTGTTAACAAATTTTTTTGTATTATTTGATTTTGTCGGGAGGGGACTATGAAAGGGTACTATTTTATAAAACATATTTGACAGTGAGTTTGTGTCATAACTGCACTAAATAACTACACTCAAAATTAAATGTCACACCGTTTAAATTATACTATCAAGAGTTGCGATCCAATATTTTCTTTATTGTTTACATGTTAATTTAGACTGAACCCTAAGGAAGATATAAAAATTATTATTATTATTATTATTATTATTATTATTATTATTAGCACCGCGTCTTACTACCCGTTCGGGTTATACGCACTCACAATCACCCTACCATTACACATTAGTGTGAGATGAAATGGAGGACCTACAGTTTAACGTGGATTCCGAACCACGGTGGAGGCCTGGCATTCCACACATTCACAAGTTGTGATTAATACACGTCTTGTCAGAGGTGAAGGAAGGGTTTGGCAATCAGATAAATGTGTGCCGGGACCGAGGATTGAACCCCGGACCCTCAGCACAGAGGTCTGACGACACCTTACCCCTAGACCACCAGGTCAGCGTTTTTTTAACAATAGATTTTACCTTGGAACAGTACATTTAAAAAAATAGACCTCTTAATTGGATCACAACTCTGCCCAGAACATAACAAATGATTTAAACTATTAATGTGTTTGCTCTCGTATGGCTGATTATATTTATAATAAAATACTAACTACTGTGCTTGCTTCTAAATACTTTATTATCTAGGTTATTTGAGGTGCAGTACAGTACTAATCACTCAACACACAAACCACAAACAGAAAGGTGTTATTTTAAAACACTAAAAAAAAATATATATATATATACGTGCTACATGCTACATATATGTGAACACACTCAACATTGCATTAAGGGGTTGTTTTAATTACATCAGATACATTGTTCTCGAGAGGAAACAATACAATTCACACACTAGAGCAACATTTCAGAAGCAATGAATACAAGTATAAAGGTGACAAAACATAGTTACTGCCTTGATTTATGGAAGTATATTTAATGACTAGATCATAATTACTAAATATAACTATGATATACTTCAGGTTCATAAGGTTGTGGTGATTTAAAGTACGGTATTGTATATACTGTTGACTAAATTGCACTAACTGAGCAAATGAGGAGTTAATTTTCAAATTAATTGAAAAGTGATATGAATACGTTAATAGTGACAAAGAAAGAATATAATTATCTCGTATATTTACTTGTGCTCTTATATTTTAGATAGTATTGGTATATACAATATGAGTGTGATTTGTTTAGCACTTTTCAACTATATACAGTGTTGCTAATATATTCTAAAATACTGTCCAATTTGTCAAAAGTTGGTAAAAAGCTCGGTATTACAAGACTGAGCTACATTACAAGGGCCGTGATGATTGATATGATGGTCAGCACTATACCGAGTACCATCAACAGGTCTAGTCCAGCGATTTGGTGCGTACATGCAATGCAGTAAGAACATGCAACCCACAAAGGTGCTCTGTCCAACAACCAACCACACGCCTTCTCACCTTCGCTGCCGCGACCTTGCTGCGGCAAGGCGTCGGCGTCGGTGTCACTCTTTGTCGGGTCTGCTTGGCTTGAGGAGGGATCGTTAGGAGATTGAACGCAACAATACGGTTCTTCTTTACTAGGAACTGTATCACATCGCTCTTTGTTTCTGTCCTCAGATTCTTCCCCAACGGTTTCATTTATTACTACGGTGTTTTCTTCTTTTGTATGTTGTTCACATTGCTGTTCTTTAGATGAAGTATCCGCATGTTTGTTTATGTCTAACTCTTTTGTTTGAATACTCTCCATTGTCTCATTAACATGATCATATGTCGATATTTCACCAGAATTATTATTAAATGTCCTTGAACTTTCCACAAACTCTTTTAAATTTTGTTTCAAGCCGTCTAGCGTCGGGGCTGTATCATCAAGAAGTGAAGACAGCCGTTCTTCAGTCGCTGCTAATTGTTGTAGTTCCATATCAACCAATTTATGCTTTCTTTGATCTATTTCATCAAGTTCCATCATTTTCAACTCCTGCATATTTCGTTGCTTTTCTTGCAATTCTGGATCCCTTCCAACAAGATCGTTGTCTTCAATTTGTTTTTTTGGTTGGTCCTGTTGTTGCTGTATGGATTGTGTTTCTTTGAATTCCAAATTTTTTCTGGTTTGTATTAAGCATTCAGAAAGTTGATCAATAGGACTAGTACTAGTAACAGTAAAGTCATCTTGTTCAACAGTTTGCTTTTCAATGCTTGATTCATTAATTTGTTTAGAAATTGAGTCTTTTAAGTATGGTAAATTTATTGCATCTTGTGTAAGTTCTTTCAACTCACGTCCCAAAGTTTCACTGGTCACTTGGGCTTCTCTGGCTAAGGCTGACAACAGTTCTTCAAGTTGTCCTTCATCTAAAGGGGAACCAGGGATTGTTTCAGGTACGGGAAGACTTGGCCCTAGAGTGAGAGGGTTCTCCGTGATAGGTATTGGAGCTATTGATGACTTATGTTTGTTAAAGTCAAGTGGGGGGCGACTTAATTTTCTCTCCTGGGTAATTGGAGGAGTGTATCTTTGCAATTGTATGGCTGATTCATTTGAAGACACTGGGGGAATAAAAACTCTGAGTTTTTGCTGCCAGCTACTTCGCTTGTTTAAACTTTCTTGCAGTAAGTTGGCACGACTGTCTGTAAGAGTCTCTGTACTTGTGTTGGTACCAGTGCATAGCGATAATCTGTCATTTAAATGGGCACGCTCTAGCCAGCTTGTCGGATTACTGCTGTGTCGGCGAACACCCTGTGAAGTGATCTCAGAAGAACACTCCAAGTCACTTCCCAAGCGATTATTTTCACTTGACGCATCCGATTTCTGGGAGAGATTTCTAAATTTAACTGTTCCACCGCCTATTACATCTTTTCCTTCCAAGATCTTTTGGGCGACTTGTAAAGCCTCCGGCAAATCAGATAAACTTTGAGCTTTTTCAAAGTTTTGGTCACAATTATTTATTGATAACGAAAGTGGCTCTTTACGGGCAATATTTTGAAGATTTGCAGAAAGAGACCTGACGGCTCTTTTCTTTCGCAAAGAAAAGTTGCTGTCAGCTTTCTGATTGACACTTGAGTTTACAGTAGTTAAAAAAGTATTCAAGTCGTCTATTGGAAATAAAACTGGATCTTTTTGTTGATCTTTCCTTAAATTCCGAAAAGCTAAATCATCTTTAACTACATCCGGACTTTTTCTGGGTTTGAAAGTAGGCCTATATTTGTCTTCTGGTGTGGCATGAAGGTAGTCACTGTTAGGCGCTGCTGTTACAGGACCCAACGGAATTCCAAATGGAGGTTGAGGGTCAATCACCTTGAGAGCATTGTTGGTGTGACGAATGTTACGATACACTACGTCATCATAAGTAGTATCAGGTTCTTGTTTAGGCGCAACATTGATATATTTCTGTTCTAATCCGGAAAAGTTTATTTCAGAAGAAGCACTTTGACCTAATACAGGAGACACTAAAAGATAACTGCCAGCTTGAGAAACAACATTACGAATATCTTGTGAGCCGGACTTTTCTTTAGGATTAAGCCGACGAAATGCCATGTCATCAGTTACTTTATCTGGAATACCAGACCTCCTAAGTGGTGGAGCACGGTGTCTTCTTATAGGTGTATCACTCCCATATAATGATTCTGCTGAAGAAGAGACCAAGCCATAGTTAAAGCCAGAGTCAGACTCGGCGCCTCGATAAGAAAACGAATTGTAAGCCATTATGTCATTCAAGTCATCTCCTTGTTGGTGTATAGTTGGTAAATCTCGCCTTTCTGCTCTATCAAGAAGATCTTCATCACCCAGTCTTAGACTTTTATAAATAGCTTCTAATTCTGTAAGGGCATCATCAAGATTAGTGGAACGTCGTTTTTTCTTGCTCCCTTCACTACCCTCTTCTGACATCCACTCAATAGCTTCTAAGCTTGAATTAGAGTTTTGTCGTGAAAATCGACGTGTAGGTGGTGTAGGAGGTTCTTTCTTAAGTTGATGATTTGATTGCGTGTCTTGTACAAACGCTGTGGATTTTCCTATTTTTTCATTAGTCTCTGATTTGGAAGATTGATCATGAGATTCCGAATTTTCTAGAACCATCGACAATGGACGAAATAAGGAATTATCCTTTTTGCGCAAACTATCGCCACTTTGAGCACCAGAAGATTCACAAGTGTCGTATGTAGACATTTCCGAGTGAAATCTAGAGCTTGTAGTTGGCAATGAGCTGGATATATCAGATTGACCACTCAAAGAACTTTGAGAATCTGCAGGTCGAACCGGAAAAGAAATTGGAGGAATTTTAAATTTCGCCATTTTCCCCCGAATAGGCTCGGGGGAAATAACGTGATCTGGTTGTCTATCTTTAGGATGAGGACTGTTTGAACGTGAACGATCACTTCTTGATACATTCTGTAAAGGTGGTTTAGGAGAAGCTATGTGTAGCTTTCTTTGTTTAATTATACCTTCCTGTTCTCTTTGCCGCCAAAAATCTGTCACATGAAGCACCGGGTTTCGTCTATCATGATGGGGTGGTTTCATTACAACTTGTGAATCACTAAGATAAGGTTGATCATGACCACCCATTTTAGAGTTATTGCATTGAATATGAATTGGTCGTCTGCTTCGTGGATGTTGGTCTGCAAAATATTGAAGTTGTGGGATACAAGACGTTTGAAGTTTAGAAACGCTCTGTATATCCGGGGTCCTTGATATGAATCGTTTTTGGTTAGGTGGCTGCTGTTGTGGTGGTGAAGATGATGGTTGAGAACGCGGTATCATCGCCTCAGGTGTGACGGAAGATGGACGGGGACGACTAGAATGGTTGTAAGACAAAGGTCGCATTCCTTGACTATTAAGAAAAAAATTACTTTCGATATGATCATCAGAATTAGAACGCTTTTGACTACTGATGCAAGGAATACCCACCTCATTTGCTTTGGAAATAGAAGAATGTTGCTGCTGGAGTGAAGCTAACTGGGCATTAGATACTTTCTGGTCTTGATTCATTCCTCGATTACTGTAATCTTTCAAATGATGATGCGGAGCTTGATGAGAGTTATTTTCAAAGGCGTAAGACATTGGTCTTGAAGTGTCTTGCTGTACATTAGGAGGGGAAAACAATTTCCTTTGTGGGTCTCTTGGTGGGGGCGGAGGAGGTGATTGTTTAATTGCTACAAAACAAGAAGGGCTTAGTTTATTTCCTTTCCCTAGTGGTGTTGTACAACTTAAATTTTTATTCTGAAATGACGCCAACCTCGCAACAGGAAACTGCACCACCATAACTTCGTCGGTTGCTGTGGAAGGACTAGGAGGGCTATTACATAATTGAGATGGGCGATGTATATTATTGTCATAGGAGATGCTCCGCTGACCTGGTAACGATAATTCTGAGCTACAACCAGAACTTAATTTGTAGCTCGAATTTTCAGCTGGCCGTTTCATTGAATAATCCAAACGATTTTTCAAACCTTGAAATGATACAGTCTCACTACTTTTACTTGAAGGAAGAGGCGAAGCAATTCGTACTGGATGTATATTAGAAACACGTAAATTCAAGGGTTGTTGAGGAACTTTCCGATCAAGACTACTTGTCATGTTTGTGTGGAGACTGTTATTAGTAGGAAATGTGGATATGGATGACTCATATGTGGAAGATGAAGGTGCGGATGGCGTACGATGAGGTATATTTTTTGGACGAATTAGGGGACTCTGTGCAGGACTAGGACTAGCCGATGACTTTCTACAATAAACCCTAGGTTCATAATCAGCGCATTCTCGATGTGCCACTGTTACAGCCAATTTACCATTTGAACATTCCTTGGTACTACTTCGGCTTTTACCAAAAGAACCTTCAGCATCAGACTTGCATAGTCTCTGTCGATGTAAAGGATCCATTTCCGCTTCTTTTTTTAAAATACTTTCCTCGTCTCGAGATAAGCGCTTTATATAACGTTCAGTTCTAGCAACTCGAGATCTTCTATTAAAAGATCCTTCTCTTTGTAAAGTTACTAGACTATCATCACTTTTAAATCGTGGTACAGCTGACGCATGAGAGTTCATGAAACAATCCCCCTCTTCAGAGCTAGAATCCCCACGTTGGCGATCTCTCAAAGCTTCTACTCGAGCCATTATACATTTTCTTCCCCGGCGAGTAGCTCCTTCCAGCGAGCCAGATCCTTCACTACTATTTCTGGTCAAATTTGTTTCTTGGCGGGCTTGGCGCTGTTGTAGCGATTCGTGGCTTGAACGAGAGGACAATCTATCTATACTTCCACCTACAGACGAGTCTCTACTACCTCGGACACGGTTTCCAACATTACTGATAACGCTTCCTAATCGAATATCACTAACCGCAGTGATATTCTGTAATTTCAAATCATTGACCGTCATATTACTCGGCGTATTTGGTTTAATGTTTTGCGGTTGTGTCAAAGGGTTTATAACAATATGGTCAAATGTACCAACAAGTTTGCTATTTCTTTGTTTCCTTTTCTCCCTCCGAGATCTGCGTCTTGCTAAGAAGCCTTTCCGCGGGGCATTGCCCTCTTCCTGTGAGCTACTGTCGGACTCAACATCTTTTTTCCTTCTTCGAAATAGCCCACCCAGAGACCATTTCTTTTCTTTCTTTTTGTCTGGATCCCTGCAAGCGTCGTCGTTAGCCTGGCTTGTTCTCCTACGGGAGATAGGCGGGTATGGTCTAATTCCGTCACTGAACTCCTCTCCACCACTAGTACGAACTTGTCTGAGTGAATCGCCATCCTGCAGGCGCTTCCTTTCCATGCTTCCGCTCCTTTCTACAGCATGAGGCCAAACTCGAGGCCCAGCAGTCACGGTCTGAAAACAGGTAATAAGAATTAGACCAAACATGACAATGATTATAAAAATACACAAGTTAAGCTGCAACAGTGCAACTAAAGCTTAAGGCAACTTGTTTGTTAGTGTAAATAAATTAAGCCATTTATAAATAAATATATGTGTCAAGTTTATTTTTATATTGTTTAGATCAATAATAATGAGGAGATACATTTGTTGACATCCATGTCCAGAAGAGGAAAGGATTTAGTTTACTAAAAAAGGAAATTTGTCGAAGGGTGAAAGTAGCTTTAAATTACATTAAAAATAATTACTACATTGAATTATTCCTGGCGCGTAAGAGGTGAGCGACACAAAAGCATAGAGGGGTAAAAGGTATTTTTAAAAGTGTTCACAACAATGTGCAACAAATTAAATCTAATTTAGCAAATTCTACCCAAACATACAAACTACGGAAAAGTGCAAAGTTAATTGCTTAGTAAAAGGGGAAATTAAAACAAATTTTTAGGGTTGTACAACTATCTTAAAATTACATTTATAGCGTTTTTAATTTAATATATTTCAAATTTAATGAAGAAAATCTAGTTTTTACTTGGCATTTATTTCTTTAAACACACCACCACTAACAATGGAACTGTGGTATAAGCGTGCCTTACTCTAGTATACAATATACTTTGGTATCTAAACTTAAATCTGGATCAGTGTCAAAATAAATCACGTTCAATCATTTAGTAAAGTTTATTTATCACTACTTGTTCTATAGTTCTGTGGTTCAAATACAATAATGAAATAACGAATAAATTATGCTTGGTTTAGAGTTACTATCCCAATAATAATAGTACTGAATTTACCAAGGAAACTCCTTTTAATTGAGGCGAATTACTAACAGTTAAACTTGTTGAAATTGACCCAATAAATGTATTCTAGAAGATTATTTTGCCCCATAGTATATTAAAAAAACAACTATGTGAACCAACACGTGACGTCAAGGTTAAGTTTCCTGATGAATATCCACATGCGGATGTCTATTGGATGGTGGAATCTATTTCTGGACACTGTGGTTCATAAAACGACATGCGACGTGTTTGGTCCAAACCATTCGACATCGGCACACGTCCAACGAAACCATCCGTACAGATGAGGCCAATGTCATCCCACGTGTGGGTTGACGGCCACTACGCAAGTTTTAACGTTTTACCAATAGAAAATACTATTTATAATGTAAGCGCGCTAACTAGTTCCATGTTCAAACAAACCTCTTTAAAATTATTCTTAAAATTAATTTTCGCAGAAGCCTTATCATTTCCTTCATGTTTGTTTTGTATTTTGGTAAAAAAATACTTTTATAATTATTTTTTTTACGGTCAACATTGAAAACATTTTCCTTTATTAAAAGTATTATTTCGTAGGTATTGATGCTATGTTTTAAAAGTGAGTGTTGCAGATCACATAACTCGACGAATGAATATGTGAAATTAGATCTAAGTAACTTTTCCATCTGGCAAACAAAGTTCTTCTGATGAAAATTGGGACTATACATTTGATTCGTACTAGTACGTTCTCAACTCTAAATTTTATAGTAGTCCCTAAAGTTAAAAAATATGACAGGAACACATTAAAAAAAGTAGTATTTTTTATTCTCCTCCCTTCAGACCCAAATACACCTTAGAAGACTAGACATAATTCGTGCCGCTTCGAGAAGAGGCAGTTTAGTGGCAGACGTCTTGACAGTCGTCTTAAGTACTGACATAGTAGTGAGATGAGAAGGGTGCTAACTCACAAGCTGTGAGCTCTGTGACTCATAAATAGCAACTAGCTAAGCTGTTTTCATATAACATATTATAGAACAGCACTTTGGAAAAGGGGGTTCTCCTCATTATAGCAAGATGATGGACTAGTTCATGACTGATTTATTATGGAATACTTGGAAATAACATAAATATCTTGCTAAGGGGAAATGTTTCAACAACTCGACTCTGCAACAGCCGATTTTTATCTTTGGTATGCATTAAGTAATTCTCAAAATTTCCCCATTCTTCATTATGTCGAAGTCGAAATAATACAAACCCGTAACTGAAGTCGTATGGTCTTAGGTCTCGCTCGTAATCTACTGGACTGCCGATGGCATAGAGAGCCTGATTCGAATCTTTGTCGGGTATATCAAGGTTTTTTTTTTTACCTAAATGGGTTTCCACTCTCCTACAACGAAACTGTGGGTATATTTCCTCCGAAATTCTATCTTCTTCATGCCTACTCCTTTGGCGTAGTTAATGTGTACATATAACCCAAACGGTAGCCTACAAAGACCCAGTGAAAAAAAACACAGCAAATTGAAATGTCACTATATTTGGGCCTGTATTTAATGTAGCACCGCACTTGAGGCGTGCTAAGTCTGTCTGAGAAATTGATTCATGAGTAGCGCGTTTGCTGTTCATTTCAAGTCCAATTAGATAAGAAAGAACTTTTTTGACTTTTATAAAAGTTATTTAAGCAATTTGTTTTACATATTCATTTTATAAGTTAAGTCATTTAATTTGCATCATGGGTGACCTGGTGGTCTAGGGGTAAGGTGTCAGACTTCTGTGCTGGGGGTGCGGGGTTCAATCCTCGGTCCCGGGACAAATTTATCCTATTGATAAACGCTTATTTCACCTCTGACAAGACGTGTATTAATCACAGCTTGTGAATGTATGGAATGCCAGGCCTCCGCCGTGGTTCGGATCCCACGTTAAAATGTAGGTCCTCCATTTCATCTCACAATCACCCTACCATTACAGATTATCTTAAGTGCGTATAACCCGAACGGGTAGTAAGACGCGGTGTTAATAATAATAATAGTAATAATAATAATAATAATAATAATAGTAATAATAATAATAGTAATAATAATAATAATAATGTGTTTTCATGTAGACTCACCGACTCATGGACCACAATTTCAAAGTTGTTTATTTATGAAAATACTCTATGAGCACACTGCGCGTTTACCAAATTTGTTCTGAATCGATTTTTGAAATTCAAAGTTTTAACGTTTCTCTGAACAATTTATAGCCTTACCACTCAGAAAGGGATAATAATTGTGTTTTGAATACATGTTTGTTTTATTAAAATTGTCTATTCATATTTTAGAATCATTCCATAACATATAGTTTTCATTGTTTTCTTTATAAAAGTCTAAATTGAATAATATATTACTCATTTTCATAATCAATTATTCAACATTAGGCTGCTTGATACGGGTAAAATGAGAATTTTAAAAGCTAAGCCTTTATACAAATATTATATATTTTTTTATTTTCTTCGTTTTTATTTTTTTTATTTAATTATTAATAAACCTTTTATGATAATAATATTATATTTTATTTAAAAATTTGACAAATTTTATTAATAAAGCTCAAAGCTTTTTGATGCCCCTCTAGCACCAAACATTAATAAGCCATTCTAATAATTCAAGTAACATTTTCTCTATTGATAATATGATATATATAATTAGTTTTTTAAAATCAAATATATATTATGAAAGTACAAGTCTCGCGAGTATTTCTACTTGACCAAATAAAACATTTTTAACATTAATAAAAAAGTACTTGAAGCCTCATTCATATAAAATATTACATATAACAGACTTTTTTTTTTGACAAAATCGGTAAATAAATTCGATTCACACAAGTGTTAAAATAGTAACTCACCAAGAAACTCTTTACAAAAAGTCCATCCATATTCTAATTTTTTTCTAAAGCTGTCTTTAAAAAATATAAAAACGCAGTTAAATTCGCATATTAAAAACAAAAAGTGTTATATTTATAAATCAACCAAGTATAAATTCACACAATTTAAGTTAATAAAATCGACAAAACACATCACAAAGGCTCGCAAGATAAACGTAAACCAAAAAACACACGCGATGAATATTATTTTATTTTTAGGAATACATATTTCCATGAGTCCCATGTGCGAACCTCGCCCTACCCGGGTTTACTGTGGGTAGCAGTGATACCAACCAACAGGACTAAGTTATATCCGCCAGCTAGAGCGAAGGCCGCCCATCGGGGTGGCTGTTGCTATATTTGTACCGGACACATGAAGGCAAAACTCTTCAACACTACATTAGCCAGAGTCAGTGGGATGCTCTGTTTATACATCTGCAGGGAGGGAACATTCATACACAAGACTATATAGCAAGAGAGGGGGACTGACCAGGGTGTGAACTAGGGAACTACACCCCAACATCCACCTGTCAGTGGGATGCTCTGTTTATACATCTGCAGGAAGGGAACATTCATATATTTCGTGGCTATCCCAGGCAGAGCCGAATACTTCAAGTTTTTTTTATAAATACGACAGCGGCAGACTCCACAATTTTAAATACACGCCCATGAACATTATTTTATTAGCTTATAACTGCCTTCATATCTAAATCGCATTGTACCTTAGATAGTACATACATAATCACGGGATAGGCAAGAAACTGTGCATGTAGTTCAAAAAACAACTCTGTACTTACTCCATTCTAACTTTCGCCACACTTCCCCTATCCTTGCATGGGCCTACTACCTTCAATTCAACAACATCCATACACCGAGTCATACATACTCTTTATTCTTAAAAAGTTACTCTTTTTAACACATATGTCTACAACATTTAGCAATGTATTACATGACCTACCCCTTCCTTTTGATCCACACACACACTCTAGATTAATATCTTTGCTTCGTCACTTGATCCACACTCATCCTCTAAACATGCCCAAATTAACAATAAAAGCCGCTTCATTCACATTGACTTGTTGGATTCTCATTCAATCCATACTCCTTCAGCACCCATGCATTACTTAGATAGTTATAATACTAATAGGAGTGAAAGATCTCGATGTAAAAAAATAAAAAAGCGAACGTTAGTGTTTTACCATATATTCTATCAAATTAGTTTGGATCTGAACTAAAGTATGCTTGGACATCCCTGGTTTATCCCTGACGTCACATTTGATCACCCGACTATGTTTACATTTCACTGAATGAGTTCCACGCGTTGGCAACATTCGCCAACTAAAATATCTTATATCAGTAAGAGGGGGGAGGGGGGAGGGGAAGAAGGCAAAGTTATATTAGAATTAAATTGGGCTAAGATATCTAAGATGTAGTACCATATCTTTATTTGGAAAAATATAATATTAAATACAATTATTTATTTTTATTTATCAGCGCGTCTTGGGATCGGACCGGGATTCTAACCCTAATCTCATATCATCAGCAGGCCAGTCTAATATCAGAGTGAGTGACGCCTTAGACTGTTCAGCCACTGAAGCGGGTGAATACAATTTAATCACTTGTATAAATTAGAAAATTAAATTTTTTAAAATGACTAAAAAATTCACCGCATCTCACTATCCGTTCGGGCTATGAGCGTAAAAAAATACTACTCTAATCTTATGGTATGAAAGAGGAAGGTATAATTTGAGATAAAATGCAGCCACACTTGATTTTAGGAAATAGCACCCCCCAAGTGCAATCCGTTTACCGTGAAAGATGCTTGGTTTCACCTTGGCGTGTTTTATAGAATAGGATCATAGTGTCAATGTAAGATTACCTTTCAGGGTAAACAGACTGTAGCCTCGGACGGGATTTGAACTCAAGCATCTTTATCGCCGGCAAACCAGACTTTATGAGCTTTGTCGAGGAATATTATTTTTTCGTAACTATCATGAAGGGTATATTTTTGTTTAATAATTATGTAAAATCAATTTTGTTTCCATTCTTAGTACAGATATGCTATATCCATCACAATTAAAAAATTCAGTTGTGCAGTTTTATTGCATGTGTGCCGCATTTTACTACCCATCCGGGATGTAGGCATATCTACACAAATAAGAAAGAGTTGAAAGTAGAATTAAGAGTAAAAGTACCCTATTGGCATTTAGGAAGTTTTTGCGATGTACCATTCTCAGTATATCTGTCTGGCAATTCCGTATGTTTCGAGAGTTACGCCTTAGCCACCGTGCCCATTGCTGAGGGTTTTAGAGAGATTTAGTTTTTGGTTAACAGCGCGATAATGTTGAAAGGTAATCAGGCAGTGTTACGTATTCACAAGGTTCCAAGCATTTGTATATTGTTCATCCAGGCTCTAGCATCGTACAAGGTATGAATTTAGCTTATTTATCTTGTTCGTCCACACTCTAGCAACGTACACGGTATGACTGTAGGTAGAGACCTTGTTCATCCGTTCTTCAGCACAGTACAAGGTACATATGTGGCGTCTTTATCTCGTTAATTCATGTTCCAGCACCGTACAAATCATGAATGTGGCGTCTTTATCTCGTTAAGCCATGCTCCATTACCGTACAAGGTATGAATGTTGCATCTTAATCCCGATCACCCATGCTCCAGCACCGTACAAGGTATGAATGTAGCATCTTAATCTCGATCACCGATGCTCCAGCACCGTACAAGGTATGAATGTAGCATCTTAATCTCGATCACCCATGCTCCATTACCGTACAAGGTATGAATGTAGCATCTTAATCTCGATCACTCATGCTCCAGCACCGTACAAGGTATGAATGTAGCGTCTTAATCTCGATCACCCATGCTCCAGCACCGTACAAGGTATGAACGTAGCATCTTAATCTCGATCACCCATGCTCCAGCACCGTACAAGGTATGAATGTAACATCTTAATCTCGATCACCCATGCTGTTCACCAACTTTATTGGGTCACGGCCATTCAGTCGGACGGACAACTCCAGCGAGTTATTCCCCGAGCATTGAGAGTTGTAAAACAGCCACATCATGTCCGCACGTGACTACCATGCACCTGTCTTCCAGCTCTCTCTATCTTGACACTGTGGGAACTCGTCTAGCTTGCACATTCGCTCCGCACAGCGTCAGACAGTATTCCTCTCCGTCTAGCACTACGCCGGAAATATTGTTTGAAATACCTGTACATGAAATATGCAGACAGCTGTAGTAAAACAAATGACAGAACGTCACGTATGAAATACATTTCAGAAAGACTTGCGGGTTCACAGTGTGTGTGTTTCATATGCCCGCACAGGTACACGAACGGTTTAAGAATATAAGGGAGCTTTTCAAACTTTTACGCAATACTACCCTCTTTTTTCTGTTTTTTTTAAAATGAATATCTTCGAGCCTCCCCTCCCTTCAGGCATCCCCCTATCCGTCCTCCCCCACGAAATACATATTAAAATAAAATAAAAATGTAATAAATCAACTATTATGTTAAAATAATGTGTTCCTACAGAGTTGTCAGTATTTTTTTATCTTAAAAAAACCCTGTTTTACAGATCTTGTTGATAGAATTCCTTTTTTTGTTTAACAAACGAAAGAAGCAGAGAAATAAAATTTCATTTTTAATATTCACCATTATTTCAGTATTTTTATTTGTTGTTTTACTTTCTTGCACTCCTCGGGTGGAAAAAGTATTGTGATCGTTAAAAAAAAATAATCTAACTTGAGATTTTGATCTATGTTGACGAAACAATTTTAACGATTGGACTTAAAACATGGTCTCTAGGGTTTTCTTAAGTTTCCTCAGATATTTTTTTAAAATCATCCATACAACCCCAAAATTAAGGGTAGTTTACTTGAGGGTGAAAAGAGAATAAAATTGTTTTTCTCAAAACCGGCTCTAACGATTTTGATTTAATTTCGCATTTAGGCACTGTTTAACATTACAAACAGAATGGAAGCTCCCATTTTCCCATGAAAATGACTTTGAAGGTACTTTACAAGAGAGGAAATTTCCAATTTTGGTCATACCTCCGCAACTATTTGAGATACGAAATAATTCGTTTTTATTGCTAAAATGTAGTAATATTAAAAATAAAAAAACTTGTATTCGAAATGTATTTTTAAAATTGAGGTGGATAATTGATTATTATTTTCTTTGGTGAACAGAGATGTTACGTTTTTCTAAACAGGTTTATGTAACAGTGTATATTATTTTGTGTATGCTCTTTGGTGGAGTGTTTCTGCAACAATATCAATTATTTCGTTTCGCATATATTGCGAGTTTTAAGTAAATATCTCTCTATACAGTGCCTCGAATCATTTATTTTAGAAATTCCCTGTATTCGCCCTGTTTTTTATACTAAAAAAATTACCTATATTGTCCCGGTTTTAAAGGTGCGTGTAAACCCTACTTGCTCGAAAGCTTTCGTTTCTTTCTTAGCTTAGGAAACTTCTAGCTCAGGTAGAAGACAGTAAAATATAAACCGTAGGTGTCGGTTTCCTCTGTGTGTCACAAAGTTTGGTTGAAATACGTCAACTAGTTAAATATAATAATGATAATAAGTGGGCAAACAGTCAGGCTGGACACATAAATGATTAAAAAATATCCTCCTTGGAATTCCTTCTTTATTTTTCAACGTGTTCCAACCGGTTCGGGTACTATAATAATTAATAATTACGCTAATGGGGTAAGAAAGAAGGTACAATTTAGACGAAGTGTACCCATATTTGGGTGAAGAAAGATTGGGAAACCATTTAAGGAAAATCCTCGTCAGTACATTCGACCAAGATTCGAACCCCGATCTTCTCGTCATCGTCGAGAGTGACACCTTTGACCAGTCGACCACCAAAGCGTGCTTTTAAAATAGTTCAATATATTGGCGAGTAATAATTTACGTGCAAATTATTATGTTGGTAGGCTACTAGGTTTATTTACTGGAGGCCAAGACCTTGACCACTCGACCACGAAGGCGGACGTGCTCGCGGTTTTATTTCTTCAAGAGTCACGACAAGCGAATCTTTTTTAAAAAAACTGCATGTTCAGTATAAGGCTACATTTTTTCCCCCTTATTGTTTGTTATGAGCTAATCACTCGAGAACCGGCGATTGTACTGAAACTATAAACACTATATGGCACCCTTTAAACGACATAGCGCGCCCCAAAGTTTGGGAACAACTACGTTAAGACGTTAAGATTTGCGTGGTTTTTTTTCTTAGCAGTTCAGCATCAACGTTACTAACAATAATTATTTCTAAAGAGAATAAATACACTCGGATTGGCGTGGAGAGGAGAAGAGAAAACCAATGTGACTAATAACATGAGCCAGATTTGGGGGGTGGGG
>CABFWB010000104.1:145319-166556 GCA_902151455.1 Timema bartmani | reverse complement strand
GGGGGGGGGGGGGAAGGGGAGATTCTAAACTCAAACTTTTTGCCCCTCCGTAAACAAATCTATCGCTATTTCAACGCCTTGGGTCGTGCGTATACTCGTATTGCACAATATCGATGACGAGACGGTATGTGTTCGAATCCCGTGGGTGGTGGTGCACCGGGTGTTTACTACCCCCCCCTACGTAATTTATCAATGTGGGGTTATTAAGCCGATATCCAAGCTAACTCTACCTTAATTATCCTTAGCGTGTAATTAATATATAAGCGTTTAAACCGAATGGGTAATAAGCCGAAGCGAAAAATAAGTTAATCTAAATTTATATTTCATATGATCAAATACAAACATAAGCTGTAACTTATGTAAAAAAAAAAACAGGCTTTAAGCAACTTGGATTTTGTTAAAATAAATATTTCCAAACTTTGCCACAAATAAGGCTCTTTATATGAAAATTGGACTGTAACTAATGTGTTACAATTTCAGAAAACTTTAAAATTATTTTACAGTAAAATAACAATAATTGTTGGCAATAATACTAAAACTGTCCTGTGCTCTAGCGTCATTAAATATATTTCAAACAACAAACTTAGTCCAGCTATCATATCAAACATATACACTTCATGTAATTGTACATATTACTGTAATTCTTGAGCCATATCATTTTCTAGAAATAAACTTTCCACAGTCTCATTTAAACTTTCGATTGGCCTGTTATTAGTTGAGCCAGGTTCTTGCGGTTTAGAAAGTTAGTTTTCATAATATGACCAGCAAAGAAAAAACCTAAATATATAATTATTATTTAATTAGTTTTAAATTACCGTATTATTTTATATATTATAAGGTTAGGTCTGTATTAAAATGTAATTTTTATTTAATAAGATAAACATATTTATTTGATAAAATAAAAAATTAATTTCATAAAATATTTTACAACAGATCTGAGCTCGTATTTTGTTAAATCTTTGATATTTTATATTTCATTTTTTTTTTCCAAAGTCTGTGCATTAGACGTGGGGCAGTAAGCATTAACTAACTGCTATACTCTCTTGAAAGTGAAGACCTGGAATAATTTCAAAAATATTTACGAATGGCCCGAGAAACCTTTAAAAAGTTGCTCATTACTAGAGCACTGATTTTTATGTAATTACATATTTTATGCCTGCCATTTAAAAATGTGAAACGCGAAATGCCATCGAATTAGGTTGTTAGAGACTGTGTATTCAGTTTTAATTTAACATATTTTTATATATTTTACCGAATTCGACATATTTTCAAAGGTATTAAATAAAATAAAATATTTTGCGTGTTTTTTTAATTGTGGTATTATTTTCAAGTCTTTCTGGGGTAAAATACTCTTAAATGATGTGTCACTAGTTTTCAGCAACCTGTATTTTAATAAATGAATGTATACAGTGAAGGAATGGCAGTGAGCAAAGTCCAAGTCAGGTGTGCTGGCTCATCTGAGAGTATTGCTGTTGCCGTAACGTTACTTTGCGTCTGACGTTTCTCGTGCTGTGAAGGGGATAGAATGCAACGTTGCCAAATAGTGGCCTAAAACCAATAAATTATGTGTTGCTTCAGAAAATACGTTTATTTTAATTTTCTACATCAAAAGTCTCAACAGATATTGAAGTTTATTCATGAGCATTACGGAATTTTACCACGCAAATTTAAAGTAAGAGAAAAGATCAAGGTGAAAACACACAATATCCATGACAGTTAAACAATGTTGTGAGACTATTATACGTATAAAATTAAACTAAACTTATTTGAAGCTATATTTTTTTTCTCAAAATTTTTGTCATTAAAACGGAAAAAGTAAAAACCTCACCTCGCACTTCCTTCTATTCCACATTAAGGTGGGATGCTTATATGAGTTAAGGGCAGTATTTTTTCAGTTTTTATATTAAAGAATTTTTTTGGTCAAAATAGATCAAATAATTTTTCAGTAAAAGCCTGGAGATTAATTTTCTTCACATATTGATATCAACAGTTCTTGAATATCTGTCAAGGGTGTCCTGGAATTTAATGACAACTTTTTCATTTCATATAAAAAAAATTGTCATTTTATGCCGTTATGCTCGTGACAAATACTCAGCAACTGTTGATATCACCATGTGAAGAAAATTAAACGTTTTGTTTCTACCAGAGCAATATTTTATTTAATTTAGCAACAAAAAAAGAAGTTTCGCTATAAAATATTTCCTTCCCTGCCCTTCTACCCCACCTTAAGGAAGGAATGAGGAACGTAAGTGGTAAGGCGACGTCTTTCCGGTCAGGATATCACAATCTTCCAGATACATCTAGACACCGTTGTGTTCTCCTGTCCCTTGGAAGTATATAACAGGATCGGCGACCCTTACACAACTGAGATTGTCCTCATTCGATTTACTGCCCGATAATGGTTGAGCCACTGGCGACTGTCTGCACCGATATTAGCACAGTGTTTTAATTTTCTCGAAAGGAGCGACTTAAGAGCATACACAAAGAGACAAAGCGTATTGTTAATAACTACAGTATGTCACTATTAAGATAAAATAAAGATTCGTGCACAGTGCTTATCAGTGAGGCCATTCTAAAATGGTCAAAAACGGCCTTTTCAACGCAATTTTTATCCAAAGATCATTTAATATTTCGACAATGTTCTGTATTAGGAACATATTAACTCCTGTATTAGGAACATATTAACTCTTTATCTCCATTAATGTTTGATCATAAATGATCCACATGTAAATGTGTTAGTGTAAATTTACGTTTTCGAGCCGACTGTATCACAGAGTTGATGGGCATGTGATGCACCCTCTTAACTTAATTCGCCGATAAAAGATAACATATAAGAACAGATAAATCGCTCGACTTGGACAAGCTTTTACAGGATGGCTACACAATTTTATTATGAAATTTCCTAACTTTTTGAAATAACATTTTTCCAGTTTTTCTTCCTAATTGACGATTTAAAGTTTATTACATTGACCACACTTTTTTTTATCAACGCGTTTTACCACCCTCTCGGTTTGTATGCCAAGCAACTAATTAGGTTAATGTATTAAGGATTAGGGTCGTTGAATTTATAGGAAATGTACCCAAATTTGCGTTGAGTGATAGAGAAAAACAATTTAGGGAAAATACTTTCAGTAAAACCGTGCGGGATTTGAACCCCAATCTTCCCGTCAGCAGTCCAGTCAATTGAGAGAGTAACGCCTTAGACCATGCAGCCACCGAAGCGTTACTAAACATAAAAATATTAATAAGTTACTTTTCAAGAATTAATTAATTTAAGTATTAACGTTTCACTGTGTAAATTTGGCATAACATCTACTGTACAACCATCTCATGTTAGAACACCAATTTAGACTATGTATTTTGATAACACGCGAAAAACAAAATCTCAGTATGGTTTTATTGTTTAGTTGCAAAATTAATTAATAAAATGGGCTTTGTTTATCTAAGTATTTAAATAACTCGAGTTTCATTAATTCTAATTAAATCCCATGTATATTATTCTTTTCCTGACTTTTACAAGTTTTCCCCGCCTGTGGTCACCATATTTAAGAAGAGCAAAAATAACTGCGGAAAAGCTCAGGTGACCAAAACCAGGCAATTACTAAAACCGTGCCTTATTAACACTTAACTAAGGAACTAAGATACTCGAACTAGTCATACAATAGATTAAACTTTAACTGACAGTGAAGCTTTTCACATTCCTGAATCTGACAGAAAACGCAAAGGGTCGAATCCAACAAATTTTACTGGAGGTCCAATTTTGTTTTTGTAACAAAATGCGCAAAGAGAAATAGTTTTCACAAAGTGATGGGTAACATTGTCAGGTTGAATTTATTTTATACCCAGATAAGTCCAAACGCACATGCAAGATTACCGTAGATTTTTAAACACCCTGATGCAATGTTCACGTCCGTCTTCCTATCCAAACAACAATGAATATACAGTAACAACATATTACGACCTGCTTTGGTGGCCACATTGTCTAAGGCGTCACTGTAATGTTAGACTAGATTGCCGGCGACAAGAAGATCGGGTTCCGAATTCCGGTCAAGTGTACTGAGGTTGGTTCTCCGCAATTTGTTTCTAACTTTCCCTCTACGTAAATTAGGGTATATTTACTCTAAAATCTACCTTTCTCATCTTAATTCCACTAGCGTAATTAATGTATGCGTACAACCCGAACGGGTACAAAGACGCGGAGGAGAGGAAAAAAAAAAGCAGAGTCGAGAAATACAATGAGATAGTAGCTGCTAGTTTTAAAAATTAACGCGTTGGATTTGATCATACCGGACCTCAAATCTCTAGATTATCCTAATTTAATTAATCTCCACATGATTCTAACTCAAATTGCACCGAGATTCTTAGAGTTGATAGACGCCACTCAATCATAAAATAGCCTCTCGCTCTCTCTAAATATATGTATTTAACTTTTTTTCTAATGCTTCGATTTCAGGATTTTCTGGTGTATCGACTTAAATGGCTCACCGGTATATATATAGATAAATTTTAATAAATAGAGACGAGAAATATCAGTAAGCTCCCCAGAAATCGCTGACCTATGAAATGTCACGAGATACAATCCCGGTAAGATCGCCGTGACGGCCGGCCATCAGGACGACAGATAGACAACTAGGTTATGAGAAGAGCAGTAGCAAGCCTACTAAAGGCCACATCACGGGCACGGTCTGTTTATCTGCTGGAGCGAAAAGCGCGACAAAAACTGGCGCCGCTCGACGAACCGCCGCGCCGTGACGCGGGTGTTGGTTGGTCCGTCACGTATCGCCCGATACCAGCAGGCGGCACAGGGAACATGGGATGACTGACTATTCCTCTCATTAATGGAATACGTGATTCAGAAACCATGGCGAGACGGCGGGTTATGGTGCTGTGTTTTAGTGAGGGGTATACAAACTAGAGCCCAATTTTTTATAGGAAGGGCCCTAACTGAAAGTTAGAAAAATTATAAATCAGTTTTATTAGGAAGTGACCTCTCTGGAAGCTAGAAAAATTACAGTGCAATTTTCATAGAAAGAAACTTCTAGAAAATGCAAACTTTTTTCTGTCAAAATTTATAACAATTAGAGACGTTTCTAAGCTGTTAGATATGGCCCTTCTTACAAAAATTGGACTGTACTAGATTTACTTTCATGTATTCATGCGTAAAGTTGTGATCTGCAGCTGCCACTATTGATATATTATCAATACCAATAAAATGCGTGTATATTCTTAAAGTGTATTCCTACAAGAACCCTGGTATACAGTCTGAATTATATAGAAAGAAACTTTTCTGATGGTTAAAAGATGTAGGCCTACCAAAACCATTTTCATATATTTATAAGGTAATTCATGCTATATTAATTTGTCACTGTTTATATTAATACACTTAATATTAAGTTTTTAATAACTTTTATTATTATTAGCACCGCGTCTTACTACCCGTTCGGGTTATACGCACTTACGCTAATGTGTCATGGAAGGGTGATTGTGAGATGAAATGGAGGACCTACAGTTTAACGTGGAATCCGAACCACGGTGGAGGCCTGACATTCCTCACATTCACAAGTTGTGATTAATACACATCTTGTCAGAGGTGAATGAAGGGTTTAGCAATCAGATAAATCTGTGCTGGGACTGAGGATTGAACCACGGACCCCCAGCACAGAAGTCTGACACCTTACCCCTAGACCACCAGGTCACCAGTTTTAATCACTCTAAGCATATGAGATATTATAAAAATAATTAAGATATACTCAGAAAAAAAAAGTGTCAAACTTGTATTAAAGGAAGAATTGAAGTTTTTGTCTTTTATATTTAAATTAGGAAGCCAAAGGTGAAATTATTTCAACATAAGAAGAAGGTGATGCCAGCGAAGAAATCTGGTGTGTGCACATGTTATCTCTTGAGAACACAAATTAACATGGGTGATGTCTGGCAAGTGTCCGACCCGGGACACGCAAGTAAGAGGAATAATGAAGCCGTGAGGTTAGTGATTACGTAATATTTTTTTTATTTCCTAGTGTTCAGTAGTATTTCTAGATGCACCTGACAATAGCTTGAGGCACTTGCGTCATCAGGGGTGGACTGGCAGGTTCCAAGCAGATCGGGACTTCTAATACGACGGCCACTCAAAGTCTGTTCACCATAGGAATTGTTTTCTGAAAGGCCTTTTTCCCTACCATAAAGCTATTATATAGTAGGATATTGGAAGGAAAAAAGAGCTTTCAGAGAGTAATTCCTACCGTGAATGGAGTATAACATGCATTCATTAATACCACTGCTATGTTTCAGTGTAAGCTGAAGTGGTGAGGTGAAGTATAAATTTACATGTTTTTATTGGTAAATTTAACATTTGAACATTTGAGCTATATTATCGATAGTTACGTCGCTATTCAGTCAACTTAAAACTCCAGCTTCTATTTTCTAGTGGCATTAGCAAAAATACTTCTAAATTGTTAGACAAAATATGGGAGACTAGTTTTGATGTATTTACGCTTGTGACCACCCTCTACTTGTGTAGATTACAAATCTAGTAGCAGTCAGTATTCACACAAAAAAAGTTTTTACGTTTGTCATAAGAAGTGGTTGAGAAACTACACCAAAAACAACAAAAGAGACGATTTTATACTTATTAGAGGACAACTGGAGAGACAATTGCAAGGAAAGCTAGAGAGCCAATTAGAGGACAACTGGACAGAGAACTCCAAGGAAAGCTAAAGAGCCAATTAGAGGACAACTGGAGAGAAAACTCCAAGGAAAGCTAAAGAGCCAATTAGAGGACAACTGGAGAGAAAACTCCAAGGAAAGCTAGAGAGTCAATTAAAGGACAACTGGACAGAGAACTCCAAGGAAAGCTAAAGAGCCAATTAGAGGACAACTGGACAGAGAACTCCAAGGAAAGCTAA
This sequence comes from Timema bartmani, assembly GCA_902151455.1. Classification (NCBI taxonomy): domain Eukaryota; kingdom Metazoa; phylum Arthropoda; class Insecta; order Phasmatodea; family Timematidae; genus Timema; species Timema bartmani. The sequence continues at coordinate 159,654 of CABFWB010000104.1, read as the reverse complement.
AGAGCCAATTAGAGAACAACTGGAGAGAAAACTCCAAGGAAAGCTAAAGAGCCAATTAGAGGACAACTGGAGAGAAAACTCCAAGGAAAGCTACAGAGTCAATTAGAGGACAACTGGACAGAGAACTCCAAGGAAAGCTAAAGAGCCAATTAGAGGACAACTGGAGAGACAATTAGAGGACAACTGGAGAGACAATTGCAAGGACAGCTAGAGAGCCAATTAGAGGACAACTGGAGATATAGCTCCAAGGACAGCTAGAGAGCCAATTAGAGAACAACTGGAGATACAACTCCAAGGACAGCTGGAGAGCCAATTAGAGGACAACTGGAGATACAACTCCAAGGAAAGCTAGAGAGCAAATTAGAGGACAACTGGAGATACAGCTCCAAGGACAGATGGAGAGACAATTAGAGGACAACTGGAGATACAACTCCGAGGAAAGCTAGAGAGAAACAATTAGAGGACAACTGCAAGGACAGCTAGAGAGCCAATTAGAGGACAACTGGAGATACAACTCCAAGGACAGCTAGAGAGAGACAATTAGAGGACAACTGGAGATACAACTCCGAGGAAAGCTAGAGAGCCAATTAGAGGACAACTGGAGAGACAATTAGAGGACAGCTAGAGAGCCAATTAGAGGACATCTGGAGAGACAGCTCCAAAGACAGCTAGAGAGCCAATTAGAGGACCGCTGGAGATAAAATTGTATATAAAAGTAGTATAATTAAAAGTGTTCGAATAAAAATGTAATTTTATTTCTAGTTTTCATTTTTGGACAGGAAATGGTATACGCTAATAAGATTAATTTCAAACAGTGAAATCCTATTTCAAATTCAGTGAAAGGCTTTGAACGATCCTTTTTATTTTTATAGTTCTCTTGGCGGCCTCTTTCTTAACAGGTCTGAATGCAGCTTCTGATTAAATTGGAGAACAGCCCAGTTTTGACACGGGCACAGAAGACGAGAAACACTAATTGATAAATTATCTCGGTTTCTGTTGGCAAAGCACGACCTTCGGGGTGAAAAAAAAACTCAGAATGAGTTTCACCGGTAAATTGGTTGTATGCGCACAAAACGACATGAATGACAACCTAATGACCTTGACCATACCATTTACTTCTTGAAATATGGTTTCGTTCTTTTTATAGCGGGATAGTAAAAAAAAAAGAGTTAGTTATTGATTCAAAGCAGAGCATCAAACATGCTGGACCCTTTGCTTTAAAAATACCTACATTAGTATTCAAATGGCGAAGCAGAAAGCAGAATTCTCTCTTCCAGATTAAATGTTTCTTAGGGGCTGAGGGTAAAGTGGGGCGGAAGAATAATAAAACCCAAATCAATGAAATTCAAACTACAGACATTGACTAATAATAGACAATACTACAGAACTCCTATCAAGAAGGAGCAATGTTAATTATTTATATTACTCCTATCAAGAAGGAGCAATGTTAATTATTTATATTGAATAATATGTCTATGATGCGAAAAATACGTGGACATATTAAGTAATTGTATATAAGAACCTCCGAATCTTTTAGAGACATGTGTACCCTTTCAATTTCATAGACAACATAATCCAAGATTATTCATATCCATCCTGAAACGTTAAAGGCATCTTTAAGTTGGCCTAAGGGCTGTAAACAAAGAAAGAAAATACACCATCACTAAATTTACTGGCCTAAAAAAAATGGTCCAAGGAATGTATTAATAAAGTTTTGACAAGATCAACAAATTGTTTGTTGTTGACAACCAAACATCCCTGAACGATTTTAGTTCGATTTCTGGTGTCTAAATTCATCTCTCATGACTCATAATGTACAAGTGATTAAAAGTTCACATCAATACGCTTGTAGAGCATTTTCTTTTTGAGTGATTCTTAATTTGCCCTTGGAAGTGGGAACTATTTTATTTTATTTTTATTGTGGTATTTAAAGTCAACTTTCTAAGCACACATTAGAGTTATTTTATCATCCTCCCCCTTCCTTCCACCCACCCCCATGTTTTACACACTAGCGTCCTAAGACAGTGAGCCAAGTCCTATAGTAAATTCACGACCTTAGTTTACTTGGATGACAGCTCATAAAGTTACTAAAAATAGTCCCTAATGTATCACTACGCCAACAGCTGACATCTGACACTTTATATAACTATAATGAAAGCATATGGTACCTAAAGTATCAATGTTATAGCCAACCACAGTAATTTAGGCTAATATTATTTATATTTATTTGAGGTTGGTCACAAAGCTTATTTATCGTTCTATTCAACTTTAAAAAAAAATTCTTCACAGCACTTTCACGAAAGGTCTAACGAATACAGCTTCAAAATGGCGACCAACGAATTTAAGCCATGTGGTTGAACATGACGGAAACAAGTTATTTACAATGATGCACCCACGCAGTGGATACAAATATTTTATTCAGTTAAATATTTCAAAATACGATAAAATGTAAAATATAACATATCATTAAAAAAAATTAACATTTATAACAAAACGGGTATCTTTTAAAAGTGTTGGCAACCCAAAAACTTAAAAATATGATTTTTGAACTGTCATCCTGGTAAAAACTTATCTTGAACAGACTCTACACACAAATACATTAAACCTAGTTATTTACTATTTGTATAAAAGGACGAACTCTTATAAGAATGGAAAGTTATCTTCATAAGACTCAATTGGATTCAAAGCTGGTTCTCTTAGACTCTCAGTCAACCGTTCTATCCCTTGGACACTGAACAAATAAAAATGCAATAAGGACGGAAGAAAGATTATGAAAATATGTGCGACAGTATTTTAAGATTATGCATGAAAAAGTGTTCCTACATGAAACAGAACCTTTATGGCTCTTCATAGAAGCAGTATTCCACTAAGTCCCGTCTATAGAATGTTTTAACAAAGTAAAACTCACAGCTGCCACGTGAAAATAGTTTACGATGGACTTGAAGCACATCTTTGAAATAAATCTAAGGAGTCGTGGAGAAACTTATAAGTATTTTTTATGAATGTTTAAAATTAATATGACAAGCAAACATGTTAGGAAGGAAGGAAGGGAGCGAGTAAGCAAGTCGACTAGAAAGACACGTGCTTGGTTAGATACAAGATTACAAGTCTCAAGACTCCACAAGATAAATACCAGCCAACCGATCATACCGGGGGACCACGTGTGGGACACGTGCAGCTGTAGTAGACGAGAGTCCCACATTCTAGCTTTCTATACAATACCACGAGAACGTGCATACCTTGGTTTTCTTACGAATATACATTTTGAGAACCTTTTAGAAAATACAAACATATTTTTTGAGATCACCCGCCTCGGTGGCGTAGTTGGCTAACGCGCCAGTCGTGTTGAGCCAGACCACCGAGGAAGGGGAGATCGAGGTTCGAATCTCGGTCGGGTGAACTCAGGGTGGTTTTTCGTAAATGGTTTTCCACTCTCCCTCCACGCAAATGCGGGTTCACTTCCTCTAAATTCAACCTTCCCAATTCCTAATCCATTAGTGTAATTAATACTTAAGCGTATAACCCGAACGGGTAGTAAGACGCGGTGCTAAAAAAAAAATATTTTTTTTTAGATCAACATTGATTAAATGTTACTCTATATTAATAGTGTTGTTCTACATAATATATTGAAACTATTCATCTAAAGTGACAGCTGTAAATCACGTGGCCTGACGTTTGGATACGTGAAAATTGTTTTTATTTATTTTTTAGCTTCACGTTTTGCTACGCGATAGACGCATATTTACTAATTACGATAGTGTGTTTAAGAGTGAGAAAGGTTGAATTTAGATTAAATGTACCAACATTTGTGAGGAGGAATAATGGAGAATCATTTAGGGGGAGATCCGTACACCCTCCCCTCCAAACCCTGGAATTCAGAGCCTGATCTTCCCGTTATCGGCAGTCCAGTCTATTGCGAGAGTGACGCATTTGAACATGTGACCACCGAAGCGAGTAGGCTAATACGTAAAACAAATAGATTCAGTAATTTCATATAGATGTCAGATATATCGGGTAAACCTATATGTGTGGTGTTTTTACATTTTACTCTTGAATTATATTACACGCGATGCAGAGTGTATGCATAGGCAAACCTAGGTGACAGAATAGGCAAGCATTGAAAGCCGCAAACGCAAATTTAGGCCACTGTATGGACGGATCTAGACAAAGTCATAGACAAACTAAATAAAGCTTGCATAAACTAACTTGAGTAACTTCTTGAACCAACCTTATGGGTGGCAATTTTTTTAGAAACAAGCTATAGGCCCAACTAATATATATAATTATTAAAATTAACTGTTTTTTCACTATCATTTTCCACGTGTTTTTATGAATGAAGTATGTGATTACATAATCGTGCATTCGCTGACGAGCTGTAAGTTATCACTTCGGATAAAAGCGCAGTTTTCCTTACTCAGCGAATGGGAGATCAGTAAAATAACTGTTTTTTAACTTCAAAATAATTATTTGTATATTTTGCTGTACCTTTATTTTAAACATGATAAAAAATAGTTTCACTGGTTTAAATTCCAATGTTTTATAATGAAGAAAACAGAAAACCTCAGTACGATTCAACGCTTGGTTCGAACTGTATGACGTACCTAAGTTACGCGTTAACCGCGAGGCTCTTGACTTAGATAGGTATACTCTGATTTTGGTTGGAAGAACAGTAGAGATAATTTCAAATATATTTATTTGCGACCAACATTGATAACAATTTTTTGATATTATTTGTATTAATTTATAGGTATTGATAATATGACTTGATCTATGAATATATTAAAATGGTTTTAGTAACTTTAGTAACTAACTTCTACTGTTCTTCCTACCAAAATCAACTATAATAAAGCTCGAAACAAGCGTTGCATAGTGGTGTGGTTTTCTGTATTAAACTTTCAAAAATAGTGAAATAAGACCAGTGAAATCGTTTAACCATATCTTAAAAAAATTACAACAAAATTAAAGAATTACTATTATTTAAAAATTAAAAAAACTAATCCCAAATTATGTTGTTTTCAAATGAAGAATACAGATGACAGCATCTAGGTACGTTTTCTGGTTGGAACGTAATCTTACATCGATTTTTCCCGATTAATCGGCCATGATAACGATTGATAATTTCTCAATGAGCCGCTTCCGTGGCCGCGTGGTACCGCGTGGTATACTCTCGCAGTAGAATAGACTGCCGATAACGGGAAGTTCGAGGTCCGAATCTCGATCGGGTGTACTGAGGGCGTTTAAAAAAAAGTGTTTACCACGCTCCCTCCACGCAAATGCGGGTGCACTTCCTATTAATATAACTTCCCTAATCCCTAAAACCATTATAGGAATTAGTACATAAGTGTATAATCGGAACGGGTAGTAAAACGCGGTGCTAAAAAAAACCTTTCTGGCTGACCGAGGCGCCCGCCTTATCAATCGCTGCGATGTCAAATTCAGCGTTATTTTCTGGAAATACTTCTATATTCTGTCTAAACTTACATTCCCTTTCGCCCTTCACCTACAACCATCCTTTTCATGTCAATAATAAAAAGCTCGGTGATATTTTTCCAATATATTAAAATGTTCTGTGGTCGGCCTATTAAAATAGTTGTGTATTTATTAAAGGAAGGCTAAATCTAAAGCCCTTTGCCATCAAGCCTAGCCTCTTAGCTTCGTAAATATGCTTTAAAAGTTGTTGAAAATGAAATGTTACATTTTCAAACATTTTTTTTATATTAATAAAACTCAAAATATAGGGTTGTTAATAAAACGAGTCTTGTTGGCATCTTTAGACTTTATTTTGGCGTTAACCATATTTTGAAATAATGCATCATAGAATTAAATATTGCGTTATAACTGAAAGTCTGCGCGGCAATTTCTCGCTTACCGAGAGAATCAGCATTCGTAAAGTTATAAATAATCACTTTCTGATGCAAGAACCTTATTAGAGCTCTTGGCTACTAATTATTTAAGACTTAGGTTCACAGGTACTAATTATCTGTAAGAAAGGATGTAAATAACGCCCATGACATGTGACCCACGGGGATAATGAGCAAGCATCCAAGATAGGCTGGGAGGGAAGATTGCGGTAATGTGTTGCTCATCCTTGGAAATGTTATTATAGACAAACTTTTACACAATAACAAAATGAATAGTGAAGTTATTGAAATCGCTGAGTCAATGCAAACTCATAGAAAACCGCAGCAAACCCCAGGTGATTTTCATGAATATATATCCGCATTTGTCTAGAGAATAAATAAAAAACCACATGCGTACTTGAGGGAAAGAGTCAGAGTTACAGTTCCATCGGTCGGGAGATTTAGATCTCAGTGATTTGGGGTTATCCTACATTTTATTTTAGGACAATTATAACGGTTTTTTTAGATACAATTACTGTAGGGTTGACAAATTGGCATTTCAAATCATTGCGGTCTAACGTGTATTGTACTTACTACTTACTCTCTGGCATTAGGAACTCGAAAGTTAATTGCCGCACTTAAAAAAGTACGCCACTTATCCCCCTATCTTGGGCTCGTTCTATCCAGTGCCTTTCAATATACCCTATCCTTATCTTGAGCTAGTTCTATCCATTCCCCCTCATTACACCCTAACCGTATCTTGAGCTAGTTCTATCCATTCCATCTCATTACATACTATTCTTATCTTGAGCTAGTTCTATCCANCATTACACCCTATAACTATCTTGAACTAGTTCTATCCAGTCCACCCCATTACACCCTATAACTATCTTGAACTAGTTCTATCCAGTCCACCTCATTATACCCTATCTTTTTCAGGCCCATTCTAATGTTATCCTCCCATCTGTGTCTAGGTCTAGGTCTTCCCAATGGTCTCATCCCAATGGTTTTACCAGTCAATACCCTGAACATGGTTCTGGATTCTACTATTAGCGTTGCATGTACTGCCCACCGTAATCTACGAGACTTTAACATCCTAACAATTTCTTGTGATGGTTACATAGTATGTAACTCATCATTATGTAACCTCCTCCATTCCCCAGTCGCCTCATCCCTTTGTGGACCAAATATCTTCCTAAGCACTTTGTTTTCAAAAACCACTAAGTTTTTTCCTCGTCATATAAGGTAGGAGACCACGTTTGACACCCAAAGAGAATAGCCGGTAAAGTTATTGTAAACGTGAACGTTTTTGTGAATTTAAAGTTTTAGAAATGCATGTAGCTCATTATAAATAAAATTAGCCAAGTCATATTTGTATTTAAGTGCATTTAAAATATATATATTTAATGTTTCTTAAAAAAATCTGATCATGTTTGAAAGTAATTTTCCTCGAAAAAAACAAATGAAGATATCTATTCGGATCGTACCTATGAAGAGAACAAATACGGTAGCAAACACCCAGAAATGTACTAGAGCACACAAACATAAAACGCTAAGAAGTAATAAGTATAAAAATATCCGTGGGCAGCGTATTACTACCCTTTCGGGTTATTCACATAGTCACACAAACGTGGTACGGATGGGGAATGTATAATTTAGAGGAAACATACCAGCATTTGCGGAGAGGGAGGGTGGTAAATAATTTAAGAAACACTTCCTCAATACAATCATCCAGGATTCGAAACCCAATCTCCTCGTCACGGGTAAAATAGACAATAACCTGCTTCGGTGGCCGTATGGTTTAAGGTATCACTATTGCAAGAGACTAGACTGCCGATGACAAGAGATATCAAGGTTTGAATCCCGGTCGAGTTTACTTAAGGCGGTTTTCCTAAATGGTTTCCCACTCTCCCACCAACGCAAATGCGGATACACTTCCTTTAAATACAACCCTTATAATCCCTAATACATTAACATCATTAGTACATATGCAATTAGCCTGAACAGGTAGTAGGTGCTAAAAAAAATAGAAAAGACTGACGTCCTTATTCTCATGTTCGCCGGCGCAGATGCATACAAATAGGCCTAGTGTGGTTGGGATTCAATGATAGATTTGGAAAGAAAATAATATTTTTATTTTTGTTGTCAACATTGGAAACATGTAGCTTTATTATCTTATCGGCTTTATAACACACAGTAGATGTCAAATGTGACAGCTGCGAAGCACACGCTTTGACGTGTGAGTATGTGAAAGAAACTTTTTGTAAGTCTGATACTTGCAGTTCAATGTTCATAGAAAGGGTCTTTTATAAAATACACAACTTTTTTTGTGGCCAAAAGTGATCAAATTGTAATATTTTATTAGGATTAATTCATAAACCCTGATTTTAATAGTAAGTCCACTTTCAACCGCACTAAATTTTAGCATTCTTGAAATATGTCTTATTTGATTTATTAGTTAAAAAGTTCATCTAAAAAGTCATCAAAAGCTTCCAATAATACTACCTTATGCATTACTGTAATAATCATCCCCTATGCAATATCGTAATAATTTTCCACCAACGTGAGTTTCCAGTTTTCAAGTAACGGGCCTATGAAAATCATACTGTAGGTAGCCTATTGACAATAATTATCAAAAGATACTCCTGCAGATAACATGACCTGAAATATGAATACGTGAAAGAATTGATATTAATCGACCTCAGTGGTATCAGGGTAAAAAGCTCGCCTCTGGAACCCGATGTACATGGGTTCAAACCCAGCCGTAGTCGAAGGATTTTTCTTGAGCGATAAAAATCCGTAACACAACTTCCTTCGGAGGGGAAGTAAAGCCGTCAGTTCCATGTCGATTGTGGTACGTAAAAGAACCCTGAAAGGTATGTGAAGATACCTTTCCCGACAAAAGTGGTAGGCCCTTTCATTCTCACTCATAGAAATGCTCATGTGCTGATATAATCAGTCGGGTCAGAAAGTGCCTATAGTGAAATAAGTTCTATTAACTTTTATATCTGTCAGATAAGACCCTTCCTGTGAGAATTGGACTATACCAGATTACGACAGTCACACTGAGAACTGAGCTATGATGTAGATACACACACCGACTGCCTGTAGGCCAAGTCCCACGACTTACACACAGCATTCACTTTTCTCCGGAACTTAAGTTCCCCCCCCACCACACCCCTTTCTCGTGAAGGAAGTGTTACATCACATTTAACTCTCCACGCTTACTACTTACACACGAAAATTACTTCCCAGTTGTATAAACGCAGACAGCGTAGGCTACTATTAAAATTACTGGCGTACGCTCAACGACATAAAACCTGGGGGAAATATTTTCATTATTAATATCTTATTTATTATTTCGAGTTGACACAGGTTGAACCAAGAATGGTTTCAAAACATGACAAATCAAATTAGGTTTTCAAACATACCACTTTTTTTTAGGAGAGAGAAATAATTAATTGTACACGGTTTAAGCCACTATATTTTGTGTTTTTAGCGGGAACTTTAATTATGCAGATAAACATGCAAATTGCTCTATAAAGTGTGGTTTATTTTCCATTTAATGAAGTAACATGTATTTTTAAAAGCCATATATATAGTTAATGGAACGGTGAGACGAAATGGAGACGCTAGAAAATATCCACGTTATTTGAGAAGTGAATTGTTAAGTAAAAATATGGTTCACGCTAAAATGGAGGTATAAAGTATTGACATGTTCTGTTACGCATCTTACATTTTAGGATTTAGGATTTTAATGAAATCATGAACAGGTGAAATAGGCTTAGTTTCATCGACGTTTCACGCGAAATGTCGCAAATTAAATGGCTGGAAGCCTAAATCTAGCCTTCCTCAAACAGTCATATTTTAAAAGGACCACAACAGAAAATATTAAGATAATTGTGTCTTACTATTCACTCGAGTTCTTCACTTATTTACACTAATGTGGTCAGGATTAGAAAGGTAAATCTAGAGGAAATGTAACCACATTTTCGTGAAGGTAAAGTGGGGAGCAACCACCCTCAGTAAACCCGACCCGGACGCGAACCCCAAACTCCCACTTAATGGCAGTCCAGCATATTTCAAGAGTCACTTTACCATAGATGCGAATTTTAGTAGATTATTTTACCACCCCGTCTTACTATACCGTTCGGGTAATATGCTTATGTACTAACTAAGCCAATGGTTTTAGAGAATATGAAGGCTATATTATTAGGAAGTGTATCCGCATTTGGGTAGAGGGAGAGTTGAAAACCATTTTGGAAAAAAAAACCTAAGTGCACCAAACCGAGATTCGATCCTCGATCTTCCCGTCATCGGCAGTCTAGCCTACTGCAAGAATAGCGCGTTAGATCACGCAGCCACCGAAGCGGTTCTTTTAGTAGTTAACACAAGTGGAAGTACCCAGCGTTGTCCTGGAAGAAATGTTTTTAGTTTAATGAGTGTACGTGGAAGGTACCTTTAAATTTTAAAAATTCCTGCTCTTTGGGGTGCACATGTTCGTGCACAGGGACTACTAATTTTTAAAATTTCAGATCTGTGCGCGCGGTAGATATCGCGCAATGCCCATGACAAACAAACTTAATTTTATTAATCTTGTTTCTGAACAGTGATTTCCACGATGATTATTTTCTCTCAAGTCACGGCGCCTTTAAAATAGCTATTTATACACACCCGCATCGGTGAGCACACGGACTAATTCGTCACTCTCGCCTGAGCTGGTTTGCCGGTGACGAGGAGGTCGGGGTTCAAATTTCGATCGATTGTACCTAAATGGTTTCCCGCTATCTCTCTACTCAAATTCAGCTACATTTACTCTCAATTATACCTTCCTCATCTCAAATTCATTGGTGTAAATATGCGTATAGCCAGATGCAGTGCACAAAAAGATATAAATTGATAAATGTACGGAAGAATTTATTTGGATTATGGTAGTAATACGCGGTGCTAATGATAATAATATTTGGATTATAGTGTTATAGGCAATACATGTTCTACACTAGTGGCGTGGCGTGTTGCCAGGGTAGGCAGAGTTAGTATAGTAAACTATGCCTGTGAATTGTTTTCATCACTCAGTTCATTGGTCAACAGCTATCAACATTCCCAGGTATCTATATGCACGATTGGTCAAACGGGGAAGACCATATCACAGGTACAATTTTAACAAGCTCTGCTTACCCTGGTAAGACTCTACAACACGGCATTATTCTACATGTTGGTAAGACTTTACTGCACTACCCTGCATTTGATTTCAAACCTACCGCCTAGGAAATGATTAGAGTATACAACGAACCGTCTTGGAACCCGAATTATCCTAGCCTGGATTCAAACTAAAATAAATGTGTTATGGAGTGTGTTTCCCTAATGTAGTGACTCATCATAAGTAGGCGAACGCAAGTAATAAAAGCCGCACACACGTAAGGAACTAGCTGTTTCTACGCTGGTCACATACAAGCGACACTTGGGACCTCCCGCCTGCTGAGCAGGACGTGCTGATAACGTCGCCGGATAATGTGTCATCGCGACAGGTGTGGCTCAGCGGATATGGTATTACATTGATAACAGGCGCTTACTTCGACAGTCCACCCTGTGCAGTTACGTGGAGAAGCAGAACCGNTCAAGGGGGTTAGGGGATCCAATAATTTTAGGGAATTCAGGGGGCTAGGAGATTCAGGGGGTTTAGGGGATCCAAGGAGGCTAGGGAATCAAGGGGGTTAGGGGATCCAAGGAGGCTAGGGAATCAAGGGGGTTAGGGGATCCAATGAGGCTAGGAGATCCAGGGGAGTTAGGGTATTTGGGAATTAGGTGATTCAGAAGGTGGGATCAAGTATCTTATTGGAGTATTATAAAATTCTTGCACCCAAAACTCACCCACCTTTCTCCAAATACATTTTTGAGTACGTCCATGTACAGACGTAGCTTCATAGTGAACTAATATGATTAGCTCTAGAAGCCATATTAGTTAGCAACTAGTTTTATTGAAAGAAAAAAAAATTCAATCATTCTTAGATAGGCCTATCTAAAAAATTGTTTGTGTGTGAACCGCGTCGTACTTCGCGCTATTCATATCTAATTAAACTCATGGAATAGAGATGAGGAAGGGTTGGTTTTAAAGGAAATGTACCCCCATTTGCATTTAAAAAAGGAGTTATAAACCATTTAGGGGGAAAAACACTCAATTCAGCCGGCCAGGATTCGAACCCCGAACTCGCCATCGATGATAAACCATAATAGACGAGACTGGTGTTTACTCCACGTGTTAGTCGACGCGATTTTTTATTAATTAAAATGATAAAAATATTCCACCAAGTGATATAAGTTTCAATGTCTGATCGAACTAATCTCAACCCTACAGTATTTATTTTTAGCGCCGCGTCTTACTACCCGTTCGGTTTATAGGCTTGTGTACTAATTACGCTAATGATTTTAAGGATCATACGAAATGTACTCGCACTTGTATGGAGGGAGAATGGAAAATCATTATAGAAAAAAAACGTGGTACACCCGACCGAGATTCGAGCCTCGATCTCCCCGTCATCAACATTCTTGTCTACTGCGAAAGTAGCGCGATATACCACGCGGCCACCGAAGTGGGTCCTACAATAATTAATCTAAGGAAACAATACAATAAAAGAGAATTTTTTTAAAAATATATAGAATAATATCCACTGAAAATATGATAGGTCACTAATGAAACAAATATATCATTCCTCTCCCCAGTAGACATGACACTGATTTAAACCCCAACCTCTTGAGCAAGAGACAAGGATGCTTAACATCAAGTTAGGTTTGCCAGTAAAAGTTTTAATCACGATAATTAAGGTCTACACTTTGCGAGAAAGCTTTATTCGTATTGTAGTCGCTGTAGTTTTAATAAAAGCAGCTTGCATGCCTAAGTTTCAGATGGTTCGGCCATGTTTCTCTTCATGATCTGATTGGCACAGTCCCGCTGAAAGTGATGTTAAAAACTCCTAACTTTATTTAAATACTGAGGTGTTAAAGAAAAACTCGATTTCATGGCTAGTGAGTTCTATCCAATCTCTCGTTGCTCGCAGACGTGGAGGAAAGTGAAGAGATATTCATGAAGCGATTACTTTCGAGAGTAACGAATGTTGGCAAGTGGAATAATCTAATTTTTTCGACCAGACAATTAACGTGCTTAATAAGGTATTGTTTGGAAGAAAATTTCAACATAATTAATTATTAAAACAAATTAACACTTTACCCGCTTCAATGGCCGAATGGTATATATATATATATAAGGCCAAGTTAGACTAGTCCTGCAGAAGACGGAGAGATCGGAGTTCGAATCCCGGTCGGGTTTACCAAGAGTGGTTTTTCCTAAAATGGCTTACCACTTTCCTTCCGTGCAGATGCGAGTGGGTAACCTCTAAAATGCTTCATTCCCCGTTAGAGTAATTATTATATTTGCGTATAGCCTGAACAGGTAGTAAGACGTTGTTATAAGGAAAAAAAAAAACTTTGTACGTTCATCCCGTTTCTTCTCACCCCTCAAACCCCCTCCCCATTGCGTCTTAACACCCTTTTGGTTTTAACGCATGCATTAATTATGCTAGTGTAATAAGAGATGCGGAAGGTAAAAGTTTAGAGGAATTGTACCCACATTTTCATCAAGGGAGGTGTAAAACCGTTTAGGAGAACAAAAACACTTTCAGTACACGCAACCGGAATTCAATCCCCGACCTCCCTGTCACTGGTAGTCATTTAATAAAGTTGAAAAAGATAACATTTAGAGAAAATGTACCCGCAACTATTTGCGGGGAGGGAGTAGCCATTTAATTTAAAAAAAAAAAAGTATACTTGGCCGGGATTCGATCCTTGTCACTAGAAAACCAGACTGAATCAGGATGACAACTTAATCCGTTTGCCCACCAATTCAGGTGAATAACTAGTTTAGGCACTATGTGTTAAATTTGAGTGGGAACAAATATATTTCTAAGTGTATGCATATGATGAATATCAGCAAAACTACAGTAGGAAGAACAGGATAAGTTAGTTACAAAAGTTACTACACAAATAATAACGATAATGTTATCAATGTTAGCCACAAATAAATATGTTTGAATTTTCTCTACTGTTCTCCGGCTGTGAAACGATCGCGTCTTACTACCCGTCCGGGTTATACGCATATGCACTAGTTATGCTAATAATCTAGGGATGAATTTATGGGAAGTGTACCCGCAATTAAATGTGGATATGTATGAGGGAGAGTAGTACAAAAATATTGTCCACCATTTAATGACACCTGGAGCCTCATAATAGGGGTTCCCTTCATGGTTATATTATGGCGCAGCCTGTAATATAGGGCCATAGTACAGCCCATCAAGAAGATAGAACCACCATCTTTCAGGAGTGTACAATCTGAACCTATAGTTTTTAGTTTCCAAACTATTTGAGCACTCCTAGATGAAATCACGACTAAAATAATGACTTCAAACTAAAAAGGCACATTCCCCTAAAAAAAAAAAAAAAAA
>CABFWB010000104.1:131416-145200 GCA_902151455.1 Timema bartmani | reverse complement strand
CACATTCCCCTAAAAAAAAAAAAAAAAAGATAATTTGGACAAGCCTTAGTTAGAAACCTTGTATAAAATAATTTGCACTAACCCCAGCAGAAATCAATGATGCGAAAAACCGAGCGAATTAATTTTGGCGAAGATAAAACGACTAAAGTGTGGATGATGCCAAGGTCTAATAGCTTAGTTAATTTCACGGCATTTAATCGCTTAATTTAATCAAACCGTTATTGACTGAGTACCCTCCCTCATTCCTCAAAAGCACAAACTCAATTAAAATAAAGTGCGCCATTCCCGGCAACCCAAAGGGAGAGAGTACGAGGATATTTCGCTGATGAGATGGAATACACTTAGTTTCGACACAGGGCGAACAAAGCAGACTGGTCAAAATAATCCACTGAATTGCTAAACAAAACCTCTTTTTTTTTTTTTTTGCTCCAAGTCTTACTGCTCATGTATATTTTTTTATCACCACGTATTACTATCCAGTCGGGTTATATGCTCATGTATTAACTATGCTAATTGATTAGGGATAAGGAAGGTTGAATTTAGAGGACGTTTACCCACATTTGCGTGAAGAGAGAGTGAGAAACCATTTTGGGAAAAAGCATCCTCAATAGACCCGACCGGGATTGAACTACGATCCCCCCATTATCGGCAGAGTAGTGCCTTAAACCATGCGGTCAGTGAAGTAGATTATATGCTTTATTATTATTACTATCATCATCATCACCTCGTCTTACTACCTGTTGAGGTTTACACGCTTATGTGATGATTACTCTAATGAGGTTGGGATGAGTAAAGAAGCGTTTTAGAGGTAATCTACTAGCATTTGTGTGGAAGGAGAGTTGGAAACCATTTAGGGGGGAACCAACCTCAGTGGACTCGACCGGGATTCGAACTCCAGTCTCCTAGTCTTCAGCAGGCCAGTCTGACACGAAAGTGACGCCTTGGACCATTCGGCCACTGAAGCGGGTATGTATATATATGCTATTAATAACCTTTATTAAGTAAGGATGAATAAAGTAGAATTTAGAGGAAATGTACCCACATTGGCGTAAGGGGAAACTGTAAAATCGCTTAGGAAATACCAACTCTGTACAGCCAACTGGGAATCGAGTCCTAGCCCTCCCATCATCAATTAACCAACCAATACAAGACTGAATGAAGCCTTTGCCTTGCCTTAATCTAAGTGGTTTTAGTCGATAATTACCAGTGCAGACAGAGCTTGTGTCAACACAAACTCATATGTTTAGGAGCCGTGTCGGTGGGCACGGAGACTTAGGGGCTAGTTTCATAGTCAGATTGAGTGCGTCTCCAAGTGCGGCGCTATACTAAATACAAGACGTCACCTACCTGAAATTGAATGGAATGGGCCAGTTTCAGATTCGAAACTGGCCCATTCCATTTTGGTCTAGGTAGGTGTCGTCCTTTATTTAGTATCATTATTATTATTATTAGCACCGCGTCTTACTACCCGTTCGGGTTATACGCACTTACGCTAATGTGTGATGGTAGGGTGATTGTGAGATGAAATGGAGGACCTACAGTTTAACGTGGAATCCGAACCACGGTGGAGGCCTGGCATTCCTCATATTTAGTATCGACTCGCACTTTAGTCGTACTAAATCTGACTATGAAACTGGCCCATATATGCGTCACGCTCAACTAGTCTAGTTTGTCAGTGATGGGAATGTCGGGTTTTAGATCACGGCCGGCTGTATATAGGGTAGTTTCCCTAAATTCACCGGCAAAACCAAACCAAAAGATTTTTACATTTTAGTCCCATATACATAACAAACATAATCTAAACCGTTAATTAATCAAATACTTGATAAAAGGAGACGTAAATTGTAATTCAGCAGTTATAGTATACCTTTATGACCCTCACTAGGTATCAAAATTCGAACCACTGGATTATTAGAAATATGTTCTACCAACTGAACATCAATGCCAGAACGTAATGTTCTTGTTTACGACACTGCAATTAGGAAAAGCTCATAACGGTGTTAGTAATTTGTGCACAGGCAATTAATTTTTTATTTATTTAAAGTAAAACTTGAGGAATTGAGCAAGGTCCATACATTGGGTGCGAACACGCTATGAGCGAGTTAGCGTTGTCGAGTCAGGCTGCTAATAAAAATAATAATAAATAATACAAAGTCTAACCCACTTCGTGAAGGTGCCATTTGTAGGGCAGTTGAGGGGGGAGAGACAAACCCGTTTTGTATTCTGTTTAGAATGTGTTCCATTGACTAGTTAACTTTTTTTGTTTACATTTGTTATTGTTTGTTTATAGCATCTTTAGGTGGAATGGAAGGGAATGCGGGTGAAGGGCAGTGTTTTTGTAATTTTTATAGCAAAACATTTTATTGGACAAAATAAATTCATATTTCTCCATACAACCTAAGAGTTTAATTTTCTTCTCATTAACTGTTATAAAATATCTGTCATGAGCATAGGGGTATTAAATGACAAACCCTTTAAATGAAGAGAAAAAGTTGTAATTAGATTCCAGGACACCCTTGACCAATATCAGCAACTATTAATACCATCATGTGAAGAAAATTAAACTCTTCTATGTTTCTACTGGAGAAATATTTGATTTATTTTGAACAAAAAAATTTTATACAAAAACTTCAAAAATACTGCCCTTAACCTCGCGTTCCCTACATCTTCACCTTAAGGTCAGTATTTTTTCAGTTTTCATAACGAAAATTTTATTTTGGCCAAAACGAATTTAAAAAATAGCTCCAGAAGAACCATATAGTTAAATTTTCTTCACACGGTGATATCAACATTCCTTGAATATTTGTCTGTCAAGGATGTCCTGGAATTTAATGACAATTTTTTCTCGACAGTTAAAAAGTTGCTCATCAAATTCCAATATGCTCATGCATGACAGATATGCAAGAATTGTTGATACCAATAAGTGTATAAAAATTAAACTATGTGGTTCTATTGGAGCAATTTTTTATCAATTTTGGCGAAAAAAATTGTTTGCTATAAAAAAGTGCAGAAACACACATCTCACGTCCCTACCATTCCACTGTCCGGGTTATCCACTTAGTGAGAAAGGTAGGCTTATGAGGTGATACAATGGGGGCAGAGTGGGATTTTTTTTTACACACTTAAGTACACCCGTTTGGAAATCGAAACCTGAACTCGTCACTGGCAAATCAGACTTGACGAGACTGACGCCTTTGTCCGTTTGCCCACCGGTGCGGGTTGAATATTGCTATTAATAATAATGTAATATTTTATAGATCTGATTTAAATAACTATGGACATCTCTTGGCAATGTTTGTTTGGAATGTAAACTATTTTCCAATATTTACACAGCCAATGTGAGTAAAATTACTTCTTTGATTAAGACGATACTCGATATTTTGTTTCAACTCTTTATCAGTACAAAAACTACCACTGCGTCTTACTACCCACTAGGGTTCTACGAATATACATTAATATCACTAAAACCCGCCTCGGTGGCGTAGTTGGCTAACGCGCTTGTTTCGTGTTGAGCTAGATCACCGAGAACGAGGAGATCGAGGTTAGAATCTCGGTCGGGTGAACTGGGAGTGGTACTTCCCCAAATGGTTTTCCACGCTCCCCTCCACGCAAATCCGGGTTCACTTCCTCTAAGTCCAACCTTCCCATTCCTAACCCCCTAAAGTAATTAGTACTTAAGCGTATGACCCAAATGGGTAGTAAGACGCGGTGCTAAAAATTTAAAAAAACACTAAAACGTTACGGATTATTAAGGAAGAAATGTACCCGCATTTGCGTGAGAGGATAGTGGGGAAACTATTTAGGGGAAAACACTATTTATAAACTCAGCCTGGATTTGAAGCTAGACCTCCCCGTCACCGTTAAACCAGGCTAAATGAGCTTGCCACTCAGGCCGCTGACATTTCCACGGCATTATAGAGTTAGGCTTACAGGAAATAGTACACCGGACTTCGTTTGATTCTCGAGGCGGTTTCAATTTGAGGCATTTCTCCCCTTTCTCTCAGCAGCGTGACTATGAATAATTTTATGAATACTAATCTAATTTTTAAATGGGATAGGCGTGTCTTCAAGATAAAGCACGAACACTCCTCCAAGACATGCCCCAAGAAATAAACCACTGGGACAGAAACTTCCCGAATGTCATGTAGGTTTATCAATCCGAATGGACGGGACGGAAAGAAAATGCTGGTTACGAGTTATTTTATTTAGTTGATACATAAGGTGCACTTCTTGAATAGAAGGTAATTCAAGCACACGATTTTTAGGCCTAAGCCAGTGGTGGGGAGCCCGCAGCCTTTTGAAGTGTTAGCTGCGGCTTTTTCACATATTTTGTAAATTATGTATCTTCATCGTTTAAAAAACATACATGATCATTAATTAAAAAGAAACATCTTTATTTTTAAATAAGCAAAATATAACAAAATGAACCGCTCTTATTGATTTAGCTGTGTTTGGCGCGCTATCTTATTTTGGCAAATGTTACTGCATATGAAGCGACCCTTATGAGGAATCAACGAACTGTCACCCTGCCTTTCAATGCCGAAAGGTTCCCCAGCCCTGACCTAAACTAACATACGAGGCCGTTTTAGCGTCAGACAACCATTTTCAATACTTATTTGAATAATCTGTTCTTTTACTACACATAGCCGGGTATAAGATTCTAACTTTTTTTTTTATCAGCGCTTCTTACTACTTGTTCAGGTTATACTCGTATATATGATAATTACTCTAATGGGGTAGGGATGATGAAGGAAGTATTTTAGAATTAATTTAACCACATTTGCGTGGAAGGAAAATGAAAAATTATTTAGGGGAAAACACCCTCAGTAGACCCGACCGGGATTCGAGCCCCGATCTCCATAATGAGCTGGCCAGTCTAACAGGAAAGTGACGCCTTAGAATTTTCAGCCAATGAGTCGGGTATAAATATATCTAAATTGTTTTAAGAAGCTTATGTAACTGTCTAAAAAGTTGCTTCCTATTTGAATCTGACTGTACCATCCAACCATATCACCAAGAATTTTAATACAAGTGTTAGGTAGTGGGATGAGTTCATAAACTAATGTTCCTCTATTTCAGGCACTATCTGGAGTCGAACTAGCGTTTGCTTGACCAACAGTCGGCCTCCTTCCCCATTCGGGCACGAAGATGGCCTTAGTCTTGGTTCTCCTCTATTGACCTATTTTCACATATATAGTTTATATACATATACTAAAACTTCAAGGTCTGACTGTACATTCAAATGTTTGAGGAGTTTCTATTTTTTCTGGGTAGTATGGATGGTAAGAGAAGCAAATAATCAACTTTTAGAATTTGTGTTTGTCTGCGTGTTTGCTAGCTTGTTTGTTGCCAGTAAACTCGAAATATACTCATCAGATCAAGATCGGATTTTTTGTGTTGTACTCCTGGGAATATGGTAAAATACATCACAGTATTCTAAAAATTGAAAAATGACACCTGGACACGGGAATCGAACCCGGGACCTATGGCTTAGTACGCCAATGCTCCAACCACTGAACTATCCAGGAATAGTCCCGTGCCCAGGATTATTCTTCACTATTTTAAGGCAGAGTCTATGATGGACGTGCGGAAATCGTCGGCTACATCACAGTGCTTCATCATCAAACGGAAAGTGTCGAAAACGGCACGGGTACCTGGTCAGCGCGGGTACAAAGGATGGCACGTTATTCGAAGAGCGGGAAGGGTTCGTATTTCTTCAAACATCTTCGTAAGCACATAAAGAACTGCTCAAGACTCGTTTTAGTATTGAATGCGTTAGCTTTGCGAATCATATTCTTGGTGTTTGGTACTAAGCTTACAGCACCATTTGGTTTGGTGAAATAAGGCGCTCACTATGGAGTGCTTCTTTCAAATAACCATATTTTTGTTTATTAGTTAGTCAATGTAAACTATTTATTTTGGTGTTCACTGCAACAATATCTCCACGTAAGAGAGCCAATGTTAGGGGTGCTTGCATTTGCATCTTAAATGTCGGTACTTTATCAGATGGTTTTGCGTGTAAATTAGGTATATTTAGATTTGTTTATTAGATAGCTGGAAAATAAAAATGAATTTCCCCGATTGTAATGCGAAAGTAGCCGCGGGCAAAAATTAGTATAATAATAGATATGCAAGGTAAACGTGACTTTGCTCAAAATTATGGCGGTAAATTATATTATCGTGGCACTTGTGAACAAAGATAAATGAGTTATTAATTCTCGCCGTGAAGAGAGCAGAACAGTGGAACAAAACTACCGTATTTTAACCCAACCATTAAATTCTCATTATAATTATTGTTCTAATAAACAACGCATTAACCCGAGTAGCTTATCGCATGGTCTCACAAGACACTAGACTAGGGGAGATCATGATTCGAATCCTGGTTGGGTGTAATGAAGGTATTTTCCCAGTATGGCTTTCCACGCAAATGCTAGTACATTTACTCTAAATTCAACCTTCCTCATACCTAACACATTAGCGTAGTTGGTACATATGCGTATAACCTGAACGGGTGGTGAGATGAGGTGCTAAAAAACAAAACTATATTTATACAAACGCATTTTTTTAATTGTAAAATTATTAGAGCTATACTGTGGCTAAATGTTAACAGTTGTAATTAGCCTATCTGCATATTCATCAAACCATTCTCATTTTTGAATATGATTATTCGTATGTTTAATAAACAAAAATGTATAAAATACGACATCTAACGTAAAGGGGGTGGGGGGTAGGAGAGAAAGGCGTTCAAAAAGTCGCGGGGAAAGAATGAATAAGGCCGTGGTGAATATTCTACATGGAAAAACCAGTTAGGATCGGGATTCAAACCCCAACCTCTTTTTCACCATTGACTAAGTATAGTGTGTCTTGGACTACTCGACCATAAAAGCGAGTACCTCCTACTTCATTTCTCTGACACATATAGCATAATCTCGCCAGAGAAACAAGTGCTGATAATGATATGGTAATAATTTATGTATTCTGTATTATGTATAAGTAAAGTCCCATTTTTTTTAAAGGTCGTTTTAGAAAATTTTGGCTTTTTTTTGCTGCCAAAGCTTATAGCACTTAACTATTTTATTATTGTTATTTGATAGGTAATGATAAATTGATAATATATATCTGGACCTAATTACCTCATTGGGCCGAAGAGTTTATAAACCCTAATAATAATAATAATAATAATAATAATAATAATAATAATAATAATAATAATAATAATAATAATATATCAAAAATGACAGCGACAAATATAACCTGACTTGAGGTTCGAATACGTGAAAGTAGACTCAGTAGCTTTTCTAGCTTAAGAAAAGGCTTTTCCTTTGAAAATAATTGGACTTGAGCTGGCCCGTCTACACATCATGCGTCAATTTCGCAATGACGCTCAAGTATAGCCTTTAAAGTTTAGAATTTTTTTAAAATCTATATCATATTCATAAAAGCTTCGATACATAAGCTTTCATTTATAACAAGATTTAAATTAGTTCGCTAGAAATTTGGAATTGCTTTCTTAAATTGAGGATTCGTCATCAAAAATTTGTAAATCTTGATATAATAATCCTCGAAGTATATGGGTTTTTTTTTAATTAATGGCTTTGGTAAAACTTGAGAAATAGCTGTAGAAAGAAATGATGGTTTTCTTAAATGGCGGCTTCCCCCTGGAATAAATTTAAAATTTGAAATTTTTTAGAACAATTTGAGTATCCGAGTTTTATTTATGAAGAAAATCAGTTTGGTAGAATCATTTCACGTTTTAAACATCTAGATACTAAAGAATTGCATGTTTCACATGTTTTCTCATTACCTTAAGTTTACTTAAGAAACGGTAAATTTCCGTAGGCCTACATTTTATAAAGCATTTTAGTGTGATTTATGGCGTGACTTTAGTTTACCGGGTTAAAAATAGCCACGAGTTCCAAATTTGTAACTTTAAAAAATGGTAACCGTATTTATTTAACATAGCCCAGTACCTGACTAGTAAAATTTTGATCAGTATCTGCTTGTATTCAATACAAACACAAAAAAGTATTGACCCCAATAGGATTCGAGTTGGTGTCTGAAGAGGTCATCGTATGGATCGAAACCTGAACAGGCATCGCATCTTGGATTGGGTTTTCTGTATTCTACTTTAGAAAACAATGAAATTGAGATCAGTGAAACCATTTCACCATATAAAAAAAGTTATAAATGATTATTTTAAAATTAAAAAAAATTTCAAATTGATTCCAATTTCACTGTTGTTAAATGAAAAATACCAACAAAAAAACTCACTTAGATTATATTTCTGGTTGATACATAATCTAGTATCTAAATTCCCGGTTTATCGATAGTGAAATGGTCTCCCAAACGATCTTGACCATAGGTGCAAAAATGCAAGTTGGATCCTTAACTCGTGTATGTATACAACGTGTATCTAAAACATTGCATCAAACTTTGGCAGGCTATTCCTTGGGTCAAAATAGAATAATTCACATCAGCAACCTAGGGTCCATCTTGAATAATAAGGGCGGTATACACCCCTAAAAAACGACTGTTGTGTGAAATATTTTGAAAACTGCTTAAGGTATTACAACTAATATATTTGTATACTACTTATTGAAACCTTGATCATTAATAAATTAAATGTGCTGTTACCCACCCCCATTATGTGAAAAAGGGAGAGGTTGTAACACTTTATTCCGCAATAAAATATGTCAGAGTAAGTATTACCGATTTTGACTGAAGATTACAAAACATATAGTAAAAATTAACATAAAAGGTTTCTTGGAGAAATTGTCTAGCTTTCCCCGTTTCCGAGATAATCACACAAATTTGAGCTCGGAGACAAATGTATCTAACACAGCTAGCAACACAGCTATACTGGCTCCCTACCTAGCAGGAATTAACACTTGTCTTTGAAATCACACATGCATGATTATCTCGGAAACGGGGAAAGCTAGACAGTTTCTCCAAGACACCTTTTTTGTTAATTTTTACTCCATGTTTTGTAATCTTAAGTCAAAATCGGTAATACTTACTCTGACACATTTTATTGCAGAAAAAAGTGTTACAACCCCGTCTTTTTTTACATAATGGGGGTGGGTAACGGTAACAGCACATTTAATTAATTAATGATCAAGGTTTCAATAAGTAGTATACAAATATTCATTGCAATACCCTAAGCAGTTTTCATAATATTTCACACAACAGTCGTTTTTAGCTCTATCTTTAGGGGTGTATACCGCCCTTATTATTCAAGATTGACCCTAGGTTGCTGATGTGAATTATTCTATTTTGACCTAAGGAATAGCCTGCCAAAGTTTGATGCAGTGTTTTAGATACACGTTGTATATAAGTTAACATCTCCACAGCGGCTGGCGAGGACTCGAGTGAGATATACTAGTAGATAACAGTCGGACCACTCTTACAAAGGTTACAACCATAACTCCTCTCAATGGCTTGGAACCATTCCAAATCAGGTCAATGCAGTCAACAATTTTATACGAGAGTATTCTATAGTCAGGAGCTCTACCTTCTCGGAACACGGGCACCAAGATACACGCGCCTATTTTTTTATATTCATACTAAAAATATATAACATAATATTATGTAAACTGGTAGGAGAAAATTATTTATACTTTTAAAGATAACACATCAACCTTGACCTTGAGAATTCGAATAGAGTCGTGGAATAAATAAAATTTCCGAGACAGTCATGTGTGATCGATCCGTCTTCCAGACCGAAGTTCTGTGTGCTCAACACTGCCCTGACCCTGCTACAGTCCAACATTCATGGGAAGAGCCTTATCTGGTAGCTAGAAAAGTTACTATAGTTACTTTCTTGTGTCCATAGGTCAAGTCATGTGATATGCAGCTGTCAATTTAGGTGGATATTATCAACATCTATAAAATAAAACTAGTAATAAAATAAAATGCTATTAATGTTAGCTGCAAAAAATATGTTTGTATTTTCTAAAAGGCTCTACCTATTCAAAGTGAACTGTAGTTATTAAATTCATCATAAATATATATATTTTTAGAACATGTTTGAGTCTTTACACCCATTGGCGTTTCGTGGCTTCCAAAATAAGTATTCAACAATCAAATATTGTAGTAATAATTATTTACTCTCTTTATTTTGTATCTTAGAATGTATACTATAAACATTATTATTTTCAAACCAGTAAGACTGGAGAGAATATCCTGTAGTTGGATCGCCAAAAGAACCATTTCGAGCTTATAATAAGATATGAAGAGTTGCCAATATTGACAGGTCGCTAGGGCTAGCACTAGATAAAAAAAACAAAAGAAAAAAACACATTACTTGGCACAAGAATTCATATAAGTATATTTAGGCTTCATAAACCATCAGATAAGGCCATCCCTAAAGCTATAAAGTTATATGTTTGAATACAGATAAATAAAACCTTAATTGGAAAACCTCAAATTGGACGAAGAAATACAAATTAATATGTACCACATTATACTGTAAAAATAGAAAGTATCCATTAATCTTAATTATTCGGGCTCAGGTAGGTGGTAAGAAAAAAATCTCTTGTGAGGTATACCCTAATTTTGGTAGTAATCCCGCTGTGCAAGGTCTTTTATCCTACCTAAATAATACTCTACAAGAGGATTGTGATACAAAATAAGGCCTTCCAAAACAAGCTTTCTACCAAAATCATGGTGTAACAATACCTGACCTGGAAAAGGTAAATAAAGAGAATAAAAGGTACCCGTCATTCAATTTTACTAACGCACTGTCACACTGGCTATAGCGCGCCCGTAGTAATTTGACCTCTGATTTAAATAGTCCAATAAGCGGTTAACTAGACGAGACTGACGCCTTTGCCCGCTTGCTCATTGGTGCGGGGAATAAACACTACTAGTGTACTTAATCTGGTATTGAGCTTTGGTATACCTGGTCAAATAGAATCACGCTAGTCCTCAACTTATTCCACAAGTTTGACTATCTAGTAAAAAGCTTTCATACACGCTTCAGTGGTCGAACGGTCTAAGGCGTTACTTTCACATTAGACTTGTCTGCTGATGACGGCAAGATTGGGGTTCGAATCCAGGTCAGGTTTACTGAGGGTTGTTTTTCCTAAATCGTTTCCCAGTCTCCTTTCACGCAAATGCGTGTAGATTATCTCTAAAAGTTTTCCTTCCTCGTCCCTTCCACATTGCAGTAATAAATGTATCATATATTCATGTAACCTGAAGAGGTTGTAAGACGCGGTGATAAAAAAATAAATTAAACAACCTCCCTTTCATTACTTGACCACAATCGCTCTCACATATCGTAATGGAACCAGTCTGTTTCAAACGAATTATATTTTCAATACGAGACCAAGTATTTATTTTCCACATTTATTATTGATATTGTAACAAGATTAGTAACAAGCTTGCGGGGTCTGTGAGCTTTCAATTTGTTGACCTTCTCTGTTATCTCTATATTCATTCTTGTTTAGCAGGTATGCAATCAGACTCGCTGTCAGGGGGATTAGAGGGGACAGGGGGAGGCGTAATTAAAGGTAAATGGACCCAGCATGTTCAGTGAGTGGGCTAGCGTGATCAGTGTATGGGCTTGCGTGTCCATCAAGTGGGACATCGTGCCCAGCGAGTGGGCCATCGTGCCCAGCGAGTGAGCTATCGTGTCCAGAGAGTGAGCTAGCGAGTCCAGTGTGTGGGTCTGCGTGTGTTGTAGGCGTGGACCAATGGCAACTTAAGTGAACGACACGGTTGACAAAGACATTGGTTGTTATTTATTGTGAACTACGTTATTAATGAACATTTTGGTGACTGCTTTAAATATTTGAATAGTTAGTACGTGTTTGATAGTTATTAATTTGTGTATTGAATTTAATTATAGTTTATGTGTTTTTATTAGCTTATTCATTTACAGGCTTGGTTACGACTCTTTAATGTGCATTTTCAATCTTGTTTAATCAACAAGGTAACCCAATATTCTTAATACATCTCGCAGTTCACACGGTGACGTTTGAACAACTCACGGCCTCCCGCGAATACGCCAGCATTTGCTTGAAAAGAAAATGATGAACCAAATTGTTGAAAGTAAGAAACTACGGACATTCTGCCGGGATTCATATCTTAGCTTCGGATCAGTTATAAACGAGAAGGCTGAGCTCCAGTTCAAATTTAGCAGTAAGGCAGCTAAAAAAAAAGTCACTACTTTCACGTGTTAATACGCCAAGCCGTGTGATCCGTAACCGTCACTTTGTATATTCTCAATAGCTACAAAATAATACTAATAAAATAGCAGAATTATATCAATGTTTAACACCAAAAAAAGTTCCTAAAAGTTTCTTCCTACCAAAATTATATCATAGCCGTACCAGTTTGCTCCAAAAGAGAAGTAATTAACCATCAGATATATTAACATAATTTATTGTGAGCGCACTAAAGACGTGAAATGGACTTGGAAGTAATGTGTAGTGACGGGAGTGTGTTCCAGAAACGCCCATCAAAAACCCCCTCGCTCTAGTCGGCATTCCCCACCACGTCAACAAAACAAAACACAATAGGGTTTGTAAGGAATGTTCCTGTTGGAGACGTAACCAAAAGAATAATAAACCCTGGACGTTAAAATCGAGGCCACGCTAGGTTTTTTTTAATGAAAAAAAAACGTACACCCCACAGCTGGTTCAAGAGTGGATGAGATGAAAAGCAGGCCGTCTCCAAAGAAGTTGTTTCTGTTGCTATTGGCAACCTCTTTGGCCGCTCCCTCTCATAGCCAATAATTTAAAATATACAAGCTCTTTTTTATGACAGGATGGAAGGAAGCACAACTTAAGGTAAATATTTATTAATTTTCTATAGATTTTTTTGGAACTAAAATCAATAAAACACTGCTTCAGTGTTTAGTTCAACTTTATACATAGGACTATATTAATTTTGACAGTTCTAGGACATTCTCCGTGGGCAGAGAAGCATTTGAACAGAACGTTTTTAAATGAGGGGAAAAAATCCTTTTCAAATTCCGCGATGCCCACGACAGATATTCAATAACTGTTGAGAAGACTATATGACCCGCTTCGGTGGCCGCATGGTCTAAGGCAGGGTTTTAAAACTGGGCTCCACCATATTTATCTCGGGCATCGTGAGGCAATTTTATAATATTCTTTATTTGTTTTTCACATTATAAAATGGCACCTATAATAATTAGGATTGCCAATTTTCTGAATAAAGGACATTTGCTAGAGGTGCAGTCAGAATGTGATGTTTTCCGTTTGTTTTATATTTTAATACTTGTAAAATTTAGCTTTTTTTAATGTTAATAATACTCGTATTAGTGTAAAAAATGTTATGAGGGCTCTATCATGTATTTTTTCTAATGCAAAGGTTCCTTCGCTATACAAAGTTTGGAAACCACTGGTGCAAACTATCACTATCACTGTCACTAGACTGGACTGATGATGATGAGAATAGTGGGGTTCGAATCTAGATCTAAATGGTTTTCCAAACTCCTTCCATGTAAATGCGGGAACACTTCCTCTAAATTCAACCTTCCTAATTCCTAACACGTTAGCGTAATTAGTACACAAGCGTATACCCCGAACGGTAGTAAAACGCAGTGCTAAGAAAAACTATAGCCCTTTGTAGAAAATATATAAACGTACCTACAGGAGCAATATTTTATTTTTTTTAGTCGAAAGAATTTTTGTTTTAAAAACTGCAGAAATGGACCTTAACAAGCGATCTCTTCCATTCCTCTTTTGTTTATAATTCTGTCTCTAGTATTTTTATCTCAGTATTCAGTTCCACTGTTCTCTTGTGTGTGTGGG
>CABFWB010000104.1:93325-118383 GCA_902151455.1 Timema bartmani | reverse complement strand
CTACTACTACTACTACTACTACTACTACTACTACTACTACTACTACTACTACTACTACTACTACTACTACTACTAATTAGCACCGCGTCTTACTAGCAGTTCGGGTTTTACGCTTAAGTACTAATTACATTAATGGGTTAGGAATCGGGAAGGTTGAATAAAGAGGAAGTGAACCAGCATTTTTGTGGAGGGAAGTGGAAAACCATTTAGGAAATCCCCCCCCCCAAGTTCACCCGACCGAGATTCGAACCTCGATCTCCCCGCCCTCGGTAGTTTAGCTCAACACGAAATAAGCGCGTTAGCTAACTACGACACCAAGGCGTGTCTTTACGTGTCATTTGAAGAGTTTTTTACTTATATATATATTGATTAGGTGAGAGGTTAGCACGCTTGACTCTGATCAGGAAGTTTGAGTTCGGTACCATGCAATGACGTAGCCAAAAAATTACTTTGAGCAGCGGGGGGAGTCGGCGGGGAAGTGAGACAGCACTTAATTAATTGAAGCTACAATTTACTTTCCATAGGAAGCCCCTTATAGAAAATGCAAACAATTATTTTGCTGCGAAAAGCGATGGAATTTTATACCACAACTATGTGTGCTCGTTGGGGGCTCCGTCCTCAAACCCCCAGTGGGTTTTCTTTGCAAGTGGATGTAAACTAATGTAATTCCAGCGTTGTTTTGAACGTAACAACTTAAAGTTACCGATATTGTATTGTATATACCGCACCGACTTTAATGTTGCTCCACCATTTTGAATTTTTTTCTGAGGTTAAAAATTAATTTTTTTAACTTTTTGGAATTTTCCCGTCGGTTACAGGCTAGTAGCTATAAGTTTGCCAAATTTCAAGTTTCTAACTCATCTGGAAGTGGGTAAACATTAATGTCAGTGAGTGAGTGAGTGAGTCAGCCATGTGGCTTTATAGTAATATAATTAGTGTCATGTTATAGGTATAAAAAACGACAGCTGCCTATCACATTACTTGACGTATGAATACTTGAAAGTAGATCTAGTAACGTTTCTAACTGCCCTTCCTATGGACATTGGTTTGTACCATTTCCAAATAGGGATTTTAGGGGAACTTTAATGTATATACCTTTTTAACATCATGTCGTGAGCCCGAACCCATATTCCTGAGTGCATTCATGAGCATCTAGAGTGGTTTCCCCTGTACAGTTAAACGGGAGAGCCAGCCGAGATGGCCTGAATGTACTTAGGAATCGACCCGTTGGTCTTAAAGTGAAGTTTACGCATTTGACCCAACTTCAGTGCTCTATGTTAAAGTCATACTTCATATTTTAGGCTCTTTAATTATTTAGCACCGCGTCTTACTACCCATTCAGGTTATACGCTTAAGTACTATTTACGCTCATCGATTAGAAATTGGAAAGGTTAAATATAGAGGAAGTGAACCCGTATTTGCGTGGAGGGAGAGTGGAAAATTATTTATGAAAAACCACCCCCAGTTCATCCGACCGAGATTCGAACCTAGATCTCCCCGTCCTCGGTGGTCGAGCTCAACACGCTCTTTAATTAAAATTACAATCACTGTTTGGGAGACCGATGAGCCAATGCAACACCTGCCCTCTCACAGGATGTCACTGGCAACAAAGGTTTACATCATATATATATATTTAACACATGTTCAGGCTATACGCATATGTACATACTAATTACGCTAGTTACTTAAGGATGAAAAAGGTTGCATTTAAAGGATGTGTTGGGTGACCTGGCGATCTAGGGGTAAGGTGTCAGACTTCTGTGCTGGGAGTCCGGGGTTCAATCCTCGGTCCCGGCACAGATTTATCTGATTGCCTATTTATCTGATTGCCAAACCCTTCCTTCACCTCTGACAAGACGTGTATTAATCTCAACTTGTGAATGTGAGGAATGCCAGACCACCACCGTGGTTCGGATTGCACGTTAAACTGTAGCTCCTCCATTTCATTTCACAATCACCCTACCATTGCACATTAGCGTAAGTGCGTACAACCCGAATGGGTAGTAAGACGCAGTGATAATAATAATAATAATAATAATAATGGTAATAAAAGGATGTGTACCCGTATTTGCGTGAAGTAGAATTGAAAACCATTTAGGAAAAACCACCCTCAGTACATCCGGTTGGGTTCGAATCCCGATCTCCCTATTATCGACAGTCTAGCCTATTGCTAGAGTAACGCCTTCTTAGACTATGCAGCCACCGAAGCAGGTGGGGTTTTTTTTAGTTCCCCCGTAACGAGTTCTGGTTCAGATACTCAAAATAATACACCATCCCGTTAAATAACTTACGTATTATAATGAGTACTGGCGTTAAAATGTTCAAATGAAAAATAAAAACCGCTTAGGGCGTTACTAATAATTATTCTGTTTAGTTAAAAGATCTAAGTTCTAGGGCCGAGTCATGGTACTACGAATATACAAGGTAGGTGCGTGCGCATCCCTTAGGTCAGCCGAGGGAGGGGATGACGTCAAGATCGAGCGTATGGACTATCAAATACATTTGGTTTATGCCTTTAAAAGAAGAAAATTTATAATGAATATTCTTTTTCCCCCATGCAAGACCGACAATTCAAACTTGTAGTTAAATTTCCCAAACCCGCCTCGGTGGCGTAGTTAGCTAACGCGCTAGTTTGGTGTTCATCTAGACTGCCAAGGATGGCGATATCGAGGTTCGAATCCCGGTCGGGCGAACTGTGGGTTATTTTTCCCTAAATGGTTATCCACTCTCCCTCCAAGCAAATTCGGGTTCACTTTATCTAAATTCATCCTTCGAAATTTCTAATCCATTAGCGTAATTAGTACTTAAGCGTATAACTCGAACGGGTAGTAAGACGTGGTGCTAAATAAATAAAATGTCCCGAATTGGCCAAATTAACAAATATTCAAGATGCTGTTAAGGTTTAGGATAATAAACCGTATGTATTAACATTTAACTATACAGTACATAAAAATTAAATAAAAGGTACACAATAAAGTATTTCACATTTTGTGATCGGAGGGAAAGAGAACGTGACGTATTATCTAGTTCTCAAGGTTTTATTTTTGCGAGATTTCCTGCGTTTTTTCCTTCTTTTTTTCCGGACACAAGAAATCACCTGCATTTTCCCGGATTTCCAGGTGTACGTAACCAATTATCCTAAAGAAAAAAAACCACTCAATCCTAGCACCAAAAAGTATACAATCTATGTAATAGGACAAACCCATTATCCCATTTTACAATTTTTGGACCACCTTCCTACCTTATAATCAAACTAGGGTCTCCAAGCAAACCCCAGCACTAGATGTGATTCCCTGATTTTCATGGGAAGCCCGTTTTAGAAAATATAAATATACGGCCAACATTTATAAAATTTGTACTATAGTATTTATTAGTGCTATTTTATAGGTATTGATAATATCTATCAAAATTGACCGGTGTATAGATCACATTACTTGACATGTGAAACCGTGAAAATAAAACTAGTATATTTTCTAGCTGTAAAATAACAAACGGGTTTCCTATTAAAATCAGGGTATAGTTCCTCTTCAAGCAAGGTTTTGCACTCCGCCCCCTAAACCTCTTCAGGGTGATGATCGTGACCCCAGCTCCAGCGAAACGCTCTCCACGCAAGGAAATAGCGATTACATTACAGACCCTTCCGTGTCACAGCTGGGGGGGTCGGTTCTCCCCTAGCCCTCAAGAGGATTAGGATGCATCTGCCCTAACATTCCGGACACGCAGCAGTCTGCACTCCACGCGCTCAACAGCAGAAACGGTTTTATTCGGCGTAGGGATAAGTTACTAGTAGTCTTCATAGGTATGGTCTTTTCTGACAGCTAGAAAAGTTATTACTATATATCTACTTTCATGCGTCAAGTCATGCGATATCCAGCTATCATTTTATATTTATTATATTCATCAATAACTATAAAATAACACTAAGAAAAGTGCAACACCTTAACTTCATTGGTAGTGTGTTCTGCTTACGAAGCTAAGGCTCTCGGGTTCAATTCCTGGCACAGCCAAAAAATTCATGACATGTGAATTTCTCCTTTCACAGTGATGAATTAACGGTCAGTGTTTGGGCGTTGAGTCTATTCTAGGTTTAAGTTAGTTTATAGGTCGTGTGTTGATATAATCAGTCGGTTCAGGAAGTGCACGTTGAATACCTAAAATAAAATAAATAATTAGTGATATATTAATTGGAAATAAATACAATAAATCGCCTAACCTAACCTAACCTAAACAACAGGCAAAGAGACAAGTGAGATGAATCGATGTACTTTGACCTCCTCAAGACCTCATTATGTGCGATGAATCGATTGGAAATACCCACCCACCTAAACAAAAGGATGAGATGAACCGATCTACGCCGTTCCCAATCACCTTTGGGTGAGGGGAACTCGTGGTGCAGTGCCAAATACATCTCGAGGAAGAGAGGGATGCAGGGTTTGGGGAGGTAATGTTACTGCTAGAGCCAGGAGTCAAAAGCGGCACTTATTCAACCTATGCCCTTATTGTATAGCTATTGATATTATTTATCAAAAGTGACAGCTTCACATCCCATGACCTGACGAAAAGTAGATCTAGTCAATTTTCTAGCTGTCAGACCGGGCATATCTTATTAAAATTTGACTGTACACAAACATACATTATTTATTTTCATCGGTGTTTAGGAGAACTAGAAAAGGAAATCAGATAGGAACGAACAAAAACAAACAGCATTTAAAGGTGTGTCTAGAAACGTGACACACATCAACACCGCAATGCGTGGAGCCAATGTGTGTCAAGATTGTGTTTGTTGGTAAGTCATTCAGTTTCCAGTCCGACTAACATCGGTAGTGAGAGAGAGACAATGGTTTCGGGAGGACCTCCAAAGTGAATACTAATTAGGCCATGCTTACCTTCTACACACGTGCTCACCACGTGGACGAGCCCAACTCTAGCGCACAGAGCCTGTTTACTAACAACGTGTACACCCTGTTTCGGTAGGAAGGTCACTCTGGAAGAACTTATTTCGTACCAGAGTCCTACAGATCAGTAGTATTTTGGAAGGATACAAAGCCTTCCAGAACGCACTCCCTATAAAATAATAATATTTAGCACCGCGTCTTACTACTCGTTCGGGTTATACGCTTAAGTACTAATTACGCTAATGGATTAGGAATTGGGAGGGTTGAATCTAGAGGAAGTGAACCCGCATTTGCGTGGAGGGAGAGTGGAAAACAATTTAGGAAAAGCCACCCCCAGTTCACCCGACCGAGATTCGAACCTAGATCTCCCCGTCCTCGGCGGTCGAGCTCAACACGACTAGCGCGTCAGCCAACTACGCCACCGAGGCGGGTCACTCCCTATAAAAATCAGGGTTTACCAAGATATATTCCAAGGCTTGTAGTTTACAAAAGGTAAAGTAAGCAAAAATAATATCAAGTTTAAGAAATGTTACATCCGCAAAAGGAATAGTTATCAAATACCCCGGTTAATAGACCGTATACGAATAAGCTCTTGAGAAAAGTTACTTAAATCTACTTTAACAAATTCATTAGTCAAGTCTTGGGATCTGCAGCTATCACTTTTGGTGGATATTATCAATAGCTATAAGATAGTACTGATAAATTAGTCAAATGTTATAATTATTGGTCGCAAAAAATATGGTTGTATTTTCTAACTGGGCATTTTTTTAAATTAAAATTGGACCGTATAATTCTTTCCACCACAATTACAATTTGAGAAAAAAATAGTGTATTTTATCATTGATCTGTGCTATTTACATCAATTACTATCCCTTCCAAGGCAAACTTTCTGAACTTACAGATTATATTGGTGCTAGACTTACAAACGAGCTTAACAAACGCAAGTTCCCCAATTAATTTACGACAAGTGCACAGAAAGTTTAAATATATATAATCCTAAAAAACATTTGTGTGAAAAGTATGTTTTAATATAATGGCTTATAAAAAAGTATCGTAGATCTTTGAATCCCTCAGAAAAACATATTTTAAGATAGTTTTAACATCAAACTAAACAAATAATTTAGTTACGAAAGTCAAGTGATTTGACACTATACCATTTTTGTGTATGAGTATATTTACTGTGCCTTACTATCCGTTCTTAATTAGAATGGGTAGAATTTAGAGGAAATGCATTTTCATTTGCGTGAGCTTGTGTGTGTGTGTGTGTGTGTGTGTGTGTGTGTGTGTGAGAGAGAGAGAGAGAGAAAGAAAGAAAGAGAGAGTGAGAAATAATTTGGGAAAGAAGATTAGGTACACTCCTCCAGGGTTAAAACCCAAACCTCCCAGTCACCAGAAAACCAAATCAGACGATTCCAACGCCTTATCCCACGTGCCCACCGATGCGGACTGGCTAAAATAAAATACTATACAAAACGTTTCAATGGCGGAATCCCCCTCTAATGACCTTGAAACTATAACGGCATATCGTTTAACCAAACAAGAACATTGACACTAATCCGATGTTTGTATCTGAACGAGCAAGGAGTGTGATAGTATTATATATTGTACTATGTAAGCCGTGACTTTATTTAGGACAATAAAGTTACAAGAAGATTGAACAACAATAGCTTGTTTGGAGTCACGCTTCAGCCATGTTTACTGTTGTCCATGTTGTCAACATTAAAGTACTGGTGGGCTGCCAAGAGCTGACAGATAACAATAGCAAGACATCAACTATCGACAATGTACTGGTGGGCCGCCAAGAGGTGTCTAATAACAATAGTAAGGAGTCAACTATCGACAATGTACTGGTGGGCCACCAAGATATGACAGATAACAATGAGGACGATGATGATGAGTTCAATAAAATAGCATTCTTAAAATAGAGAATTATCTTTACATCGTTCCAGGGTAAATTGAGTGGCATTATAAACCTCCTTGTAATTTATACCAACCTGTCACGCAACGAAGACTATTAAGAATTTGAGTGGCACAGTTTATAAGCTATGACCGAAATATGTGAAACGTTCATCGCGGTTGGGTATTCTAATGACTCTAATCACTTTACATACCTCGTATTTACATGCACTAATTAATTCATTGATTGGTTTACTTCAATCATAAATAATAAAATAGAAAATATTTCAATAACCACAATTTTTAGCTATTTCCATAAAATAAAACTGACGCGTTTGAGCATTCTTTCTGTACTCCCCACCATACGTCATTGAAAACTTTTAAAATATTTAATAGGTCTAAACCAAATTTGGCAAACAAACAGCTATCAACGATTGGAAAAGATATGTAGGCCTATATTTAGTTATCTTCCTTCTTGACCTAATCTAGAGTGATATTCTGCTAATAAAAACCATTTAAAAAATACGAACATTAAATTTTTTGTCTAAAATTATAACGTTTTACTATTTGTATCGTGTTATTTTATAATATTATTGATAACTAGCAGATGTACCTAGCGTTACAACGCAATTCATTGCGTGGTTACCCCAGGCAACGCTTTTCTTTGCTTCAAAGAGACAGAAAAAAACTCTTCATTTTTTTCTTGCAACCCAGTTTTTGTCCATTTTTAAAAATCTAGTCAAATATTTAGAATTCCAGCTCCCAGGTGCATATGTTTGTGTACAGAGGCTACTAATTATCAAACTTCAGACCTCTGCGTGTGGTAGATGTTGCGCAATGCTTTTTACAGACACAAACAGACAGATAAACTCTTCATTTTACTAGCCTAATCTTGACAATATTTATCAAAAGTGACGTATTTATAAATTCAAGAGTGGCATTTATGTTATTTTAAATAAACTAGTCGTAAAACCAATTCGGAAAATCACTTAAGTGAACTTTATTCTTGTCCAAGTCACAAGGTGTGTAGTAAAGTCCCTCAACCACTTATTTTTATGACAATGGGAACCCTGTCTTAAAAGCGTCCATAAATTCACTGAATGACATAAATTATAAATAGATTACGGCTTCGCTATTGAAATTTGGAAAATTTGTTATGATAGTTCTTGAGAATTTGTCGTTTACAGAAACTGTGACTTTCCCTTTTAATATTTTAGAAATTTGAAATTTTTAGGCATATCTTCAGTGAATAGATACACTTACATAGAAAATTGGTTGGGTAGATGGGTATAGTTCCTGGAATAATTGTCGAAAGGAATCGTTTCAAGTTTTAAATATAAATATTTTTTTAACCCACCCACCAGTTTATTACCTGTTCAGGTTATATGCATATGTTATAATTACGCTAATGTGTTAGGGATTAGGATGGTTTAATTTAGAAAACGTGCATCCACATTTGCATGGAGGTAGAGTGGAACACCATCAAGGAAAAGTACCCCTCAATACACCCAACCGGGATTCGAGCCCTAATCTCCCCCGTCATCGGCATGCCAGTATATTGCGAGAGTGACGCCTTAGACAATTCGACCACCAAAGCGGGTGTCAATTGTTTAAAATCATAGTAAATTATCCTCATACCTTATTTACCACCTATCTCTCGCCATGCCCTTAGACTTGTAAGATGCGTGGCTATAGAGAGAGAAAAAAGTAACGCGCAGTAGCCGAGCAAGGAGAGACTGACTTAGTAAACAGACTAGAGGCCATGACGGCGCGAACCGCTAAACTAATTACACTCGTCTCATTTAAATGACGACACACGACACATCTAGTGCATTTATAAAGTACTGTATTGTACTGTATATGAGATATACTCACCCGTGTCGAGTAGACAGCAGCAGTGATTTTTTATATTTTTTATTTTTTTAGCACCGCGTTCGGTTTATACGCTTATAAACTTATTAAGCCAGTGGTCTTAAGGATTATGGAGTTTACATTTATAAGAAATGTAGCCGCATTTAAGTGGAGAGGGAGTGGAAAGCCATTTTGGAAAAAAAACACCCTTAGTTCACCCGACCGAGATTCGAATCTCTATCTCCTCGTAATCGGCAGTCAAGTCTACTGTGAAAGTAGCGCACTAGACCATGCGGCCATAAAAGCGGGTAGCTGTGAAACTACCACAAAACATATACCCTCAATTTGATAAGTACAAAAACACCGTA
Source organism: Timema bartmani (assembly GCA_902151455.1). Classification (NCBI taxonomy): domain Eukaryota; kingdom Metazoa; phylum Arthropoda; class Insecta; order Phasmatodea; family Timematidae; genus Timema; species Timema bartmani. Next base: position 109,373 of record CABFWB010000104.1, on the reverse strand, counting down.
ATCCGTTCGACACTATCGATATTTATAGATATTAGAAACGTATTTTATTTTGAGTTCAAAATAAATTCGGCGTCAAGGATACCTAAACATTTTCAAATGAGTAATGAAACTTTGATTTCAAGTTTAGTTTTCAAAAGTACTAGCTTTATGATACATTAAAACTCCAAAAATGAGAGTGTTTTGCTTTTTCTCGACAACGTTGTCACCCTACGGGTAGCAAGTATAGACATAAATTAACAACATATACTTAGGCCTATTTCCCCGAGCATTCGAATGCTATCATGTTTCAAAAGAATATGATTATAAATTACTTTAGAATAGGAACCAAGACCCTTTCTCAAATCAATCCACAGTCCAATTTTATTGGAAGGGTCCTTAAGAAATTGAAAGCATATTTTTTGTGGTCAATAGTGATAACATTTTACCATGCTATTAGTGTTATTTTATAGTTATTGAAAATATCTATCAAAAGTGATGGCTGCAGCTTGCATGACTTGATGTATGAATACATTAAAATAAATCTAGTAGCTTTTCATGCTGACAAATAAGGCTCTTCCTAGGTAAAAAAAAGTTCAATTTTCATAAGAAGGGTCTTATCTGACAGCTATAAAAGCTACTAGAACTACTTTCACCTTTCACGTATTCATACTTCAGGTTGTGTGATCTGCAACTGTCGCCTTTGATGGATATTAATACCTGTAAAATAAAACAAAGGATACTATATTAAATACGAGCTATAGTACATCGACCCTGGCGTAAAACCATAAAGAGGTCTATAGTACATCCACCCTGGCGTAAAACCATAGAGAGGTCTATAGTACATCCACCCTGGCGTAAAACCATAGAGAGGTCTATAGTCCATCCACCCTGGCGTAAAACCATAGAGATATATATAGTACATTCACCCTGGCGTAAAACCCTAGAGAGAGCTATAGTCCATCCACCCTGGCGTAAAACCATAGAAAGATCTATATTACATCCACCCTGGCATCAAAACCTAGAGAGAGCTATTATTTATGTTTACCGCAAAACTTTTTTATATTCCTACCAAAATAATACTATAGGCTACTGAGATGCTGACTATCCCAGAATGATAATGGTGAATTAAAACAAAAGTACCCTCACCGCGGTATGAGCTGTTGTATAACGCAAAAATAACTCCGCCTCGTGTTCAAAATAATTCCCAAAGGTGCTGATCTGAATGCGCCTAGGCCTGCCACGGTGGTGTTGTACACAGCTGTAGGAAGGCTAGGCTATAATCCAGGCGAAAAGAAGTGCTGGTCTAATGTAGAGAAATACGGTCATTTCTACTTCATGGGGAAACACATTGGTATGAAGGAACTACTTTTTTTGTTAGCACTGCATCTTCTTACCAGTTCGGGTTATACGCTTATACACTAATTACGCTAATGGTTTTAGGGATGGTGAAGGTTATATTTAAAGGAAGTGTACCCGCATTTGCGTGAAGGGAGTGTGTAAAACCATTCTGGGAAAAAACCATTCTGGGAAAAAACCATCCGAACAAGATTTGAAACTCAATCTGTCCATCATCGGCAATCTAGTCTACTTTGAAAGTAGCGCCCTAGACTATGCGGCCACCGAAGCGTGTCTTTACTTTATTATTGATATAATATCGTTAGGTATTGATAGAATCTATTAAAAGTGACACCTTTCATATCACATTATATATGAATATATCAAAATTATTTTAGAAGCTTGTATGATTTATATTAGGACTGTACAAATCAGATACTTAGCTCAGTCAGTTGCGTGTCTATCTACTGAGCTAAGGGTCCCAGGTTCAATTCCAGGCATAGCCGAAAAATTTATCAATGGTGAAGTGTGGGTTTACTCTTTCACAGTGAGGAATAAACGGCCGGGGACTGGATGTTGTTCTTGTCCTAGTCTTAAGTTAGATTATAAAGAATATGAAGCTACGACAGGCCTAGCAAGCCGGTAGTGGAAAATATATTGCTCGAATAAAACAGTGACCCAGGACAAAGTCTGGAAACAGTAATGGATGTAAATTAGGACTGAATAATGTAGACCTACGCATATTGAAGAGTTAAAGTGTTTGTTTTAACACAAACCTGTATTTTACTGTAACCCAAGAAAGTGTACTAAATAAACAACCCAGACGTCAATATTATGTATATTTTAAAATAGATTATGACTCGCATAAGCTGTCACACGGTTGAAGGCATCAGGAATGCACTAAAATAGATTACCGGTGACAGGGAGGTCAAGGTTCGAACCCTTGATCAGGTGCACTTATTCCTGTGGTTTTCACATCCCCTCTCCAAGCTAGTGTGGGTGGCCTTTCTCTAACCTACCCTCTTCATTCCTATCCCACAAATTAAGTCGCTAAATAACGCGCGCGTTAAAAATATATAGGCCAGTGGTTCCCAAAATGTGTGGCGTCACTCCCCCTACCTCCTTCCCCCGAGAAGAGGACGCCAAAAAGTGTATTTAATTTCAGTACGATCACTGGTTCTCGAATGATTTATTAAAACCCAACAAATAATAAAAATTTAGAGCTCAATTTGCAATTTTTGAAATATATGTTTGTCATAACTCAAGAGAGGGGAGGGGAGGGGGGGACATCGAGTGCGTCCACCTCAATGGTCGAGTGGTTAGGGTGCTGCTGTCCTCCGATAAATAAACCTTATCAAATGTAGTTGTCTACCCACTTAATACTTTCATGGTAATTGTAAATTGCGCAGATTTTTAACTGCTAGAGAGGATATATTTTAATTAATTTTGTCCTTTACACTTTTTTTTTATCTAATAGACGAATTTCAACCTAACGTACACAAAGAGAAAATCTCAAGGATACCTTCAGTTTATATTTTATCGTAACCTTCCTTGCCTATAATTGTCTTATGAAGCTAAAAACGAGCGAACGATTTCATGCGAGTAGGAAAAGATTATTTTAAGATTGTATTAAAAATGCGTTTTTTTGGGTACAAGTTTGATGTCCATATGTTATATGGTCATCACCTCAAGGTCAAGTCGTAATTTTGATCCTAGTGCTAAAATTGAGGGTGGTTTATTGATTACTGATTTTTGAAGGTTCTACGTTGTTTAAAAAATGGCTCTAACGATTCTGTTCAAAATGGATATCTGGTAGTGTTTTATATAATATTACTGAATACTTGTTTTAAAGGAGGGAGAGTAAAAGATTTAAAAGTAGTTTACTGATGACTAATTGTTGAAATTTCAAATATTTTGAAAACGGTAACACAATTATGTTCAGGTTGGGTATCAGAGAAGTATTTTACATAATAAATTATGTGGGGTTTTTCCCATAAAAATAATAATTGAATGTTAGTTTGGTATCTGATTAAATTTTTTTAACCTGAGAATTTTTTTTTTCCTAACTAAATAATTTGAAGGATAGAAAACAGATTTTTTAAATCCTTGTTCATCCTGTTTGAAAAAGTATTTTTCACGCACCGATTGTAAGTAGTCTCTCTGTAGGTAATGCTAGGAAGGGGACGGGCCAAAATGCTATCAAAACGTATCCACCTGGCTGTTTAGCATTATGTCAGTGCTGACTACCGTCAGATCAAATATATATATAATCTAAGGAAACAGGAGGATGCGGTTTAGGCCTAATACCAAAAAAATGCAACATACTACTCTTTGAGAGAGAGAGAGAGAGTAATAAATCAACAATCTGGTAATAAAAACTATTCCGAAAATCCGGTCGAGAATAAAATCCCGGCTAGCCGTGTAAATGTCCGCAACACTATTCTTCAGCGACCAACATTGTTGATTTAAAAGTGTAGTAATAAATATTTTATAGTGCTACGTGACATTTCGCATGTCCGAGAGATGTGATGGTCATGGTCCATAGTTCACAACGGAGCAAGTGACAAATTAAAAAAACACAACTGCTTATCCTCTACAGTCTACACAGTACTCTCGATGCTATATTTAACACGTTCTGTTCAATGTTCATAAGAAGGCCCTTTTAGAAACTACAAGCTTCTTTGAGGTCAAAATTGTAAAAAAGTGTACTATTTTATTGGCGTTATTCTATAAATATCTTGAATTATTATCAAAGGTGACAGCTGCGGATCACATGTGGAAAATTGTATAAAATATTTTGACCATTTCCACTTTAACAAAAACGCTTAATAGGTAAAGTTGAACGACCGATTATTCTTAAACTAAATTGAAAAATCAACAATATTAGCAAAGCAAAGATAAAACATAGCACAGTAACCATTTTAAATCTTCGACAAAACGTTTTTTGAAATGTATTATAATTACTATCTAGATAAATAAATAGAGTAGAATGATTGTATAAATCCATGTGGTCAGAACATTATAGGCCTACACGTTTGGAACAAGGGACTCGTTTAGAAAAGGATGTCAGTTTGGAAAAAAAAATGAAGGTACTCGTTTGGAACAGGGTGCACGATTTGGACAAAGCACTCGTTTGTAAAAGTTGCTAGATTGGGACAAAGCACCTGTTTGAACAGGATGTCCGTTTGAAACAGGGTGGACGATATGAACAAAGAACTTGTTTGTAACAAGTTGCAAGATTGGGACAAAGTGTGCGTTTGGAACAGGATGCCAATTTGTAAAAGGGTGTACGATTGCGACAAAGCACACGTTTGGAACAAATTGCAAGATTGCGACAAATCACACGTGTGAACACTATGTCCGTTTGACACAGGGTATTCGATTTTAAAAAAAATGCACTCCTTCAGAAGAGAGTATCACTTTTAAATCGTATACCTGATTCTTATCCGTTAATTCAATTCTGGGTATCTTGTTACACATATTGACTGTTGACGTTATTCGCTAGTCTACACACCTTGCAAAGCTCCTGAAAGACAACGAGGCCGCTCAATCCATCCCGGTGAATCGTCGCCCAGCAACGTAACGGTGCATCTCACCTATCCTATGGATTGGGGCCAACACTCACGTGGGTGACAAGCGAAATGATTCATACAATTTAGAGCGCCAAACTTCCCTCTCGGACAATCTCTTGGTCGACATCCAAACACCTCTCTCAGGCTGCAGGTTGATCACCGGACAAAATTACCTTGGCTCTTGCTGCAAGCTTTAATTAAAACACTTTGTTTATTATTATTATTATTATTATCATCAGCGGCAACCATCGCATCGATGACAAGCGGAGGAAGGGGTTAGAATCCTACCGGGAGTACTGAGAGCGGTATTTTTTTTTTCTAAATTGTTTCCCACTATCCCTCCACGCAAGTACGAGAAAATCTCTTCTATAACCCTATCTTCTTCATACCTCTAATAATTAAAGCTGTATCCACATATATGTCGAAAATTGAAATCAGTCAGCTCGAGTGGTGCAGCAATACACGACAGTGGACATTTATGCTGACTCATAATGCTTTACAACTAGAAACAACAGATTAACAACCGATTTTATTATCGATTGTATAAAAAGCTCTTTAAAATGATATGGTGGATGTATTCAAATTATTTTATTGTGTCGCTAAACCAAGAGAACGAAACACACACTCTTTCCATTCAACGAGCTATAAATCATTTCACACCAGTCGACTCAGATGTCTGCTTGTATCTCACTTTGTAGGCACATGCGCACTGATTTGGATCGGTTTGTTCAGAAAATATGATTACGTCTACAAAGCGAATGTCGCGCAGAACCGAGAAACTTGAAATTATGTTGAGTCACGCCAAGAATACAACGCGGACCACGCTGATATCCTATGATTGGTTCAGAGCTTGTCACGAGACTAAGTTTCTGCTCTGCTTTTGTTTTTCAGCGAGCGTGTGAATACATAATCGTGTAATTTTATTAATTTCTGAGAGCCCGGAAGGGTAGTAAGATGCAAAGCAGAAAAAAAAGTAGCTTGCTTTTCTACAAGTCAAAACTAGTTCTAGTTGGCCTAGTTTTTTAGAAAATACAAGTTTTGAAATATTTTAAACATTTGTAGTATAAATACCAAATCTAAACCTTCATTGACGAGATTTAAGGTGGGAGTGTACGCAACGCGAGTTAAGGTCAGCATTTTTGCAGTTTTTGTATAAAACTTTTTTTGGGGCAAAATAAAAACAAATAATTCTCCAGTAGAAACCTATAGTTCAAATTTCTTCATATGGTGATATTTTTATAAACAGGGTCAAGGGTGTCAAGGGTGTCCTAGAATTTAATTACAACTTATTCTCTTCATTTAAAGAGTTTTTCATCTAACTGGAGTGATATTTTATTTATTTTGCACAAACATTGCTTTGATAAAAAAAAAACTACAAAAGAGTGACCCTTTCTAGAGTTCCCTGCACCTCTACCTTAAATTTAATTGAGGGAGGGTAGGTATTCACCCTCCTCCCTTAAAAAAAAAAAGTTTGGCGATGCTACTTCAACAAATCTACTAGCACTCATGTTAATGTGCGTTTCCTGCTAGGGTATTAATGAACCATATGATGAATAACACGAGAGAGGAGATTGCGTGTCGAGGGCCCGTACAACTCGGGTCGTCATAACGAGCTTGAAGGTAGGAGGATCGTTGCTCGAGGGACAAGGGGGATCACGTGCCGTGCCAGTCGCGCAAAGGATCCGCAAGCTCGTAAACCACCCTCCCCGTTTGCGGTTACATGCCTGGCTCGAAGTCAGGAGTTTTGAGATTCGATTCCCTAAAGCGGGCCTTACACGATCAATAATATTGACAATATCAGTATTGACAATACAGCCGTCAATCCTCGTGCCAACCAGTCTCAAACTTGCCCTATTTACACGATCAATATTATTGACAATACTTTTGTCAATAAATTTGCACTGTAATTCTCTTTCTGCATATGAGCAGGGTGAATCTGTGTGGTTTTATTCGGTTATTTCTGGGTTTTGTCCTCCCAAAACATGGATAATCGCACAAAAGGTTGCATAGCTATTATTTTGGCGCTTGGAACTACTCGTCGAGTGAAACGCAAACGCTGGATGAAGGAATGGTTGAAGAAAAGATAAGAATATTATCATCTAGTTTTGTTGAAGGAAATTAGCCTCAGCGATGTTGAAGATTTCAAGAACTACTTTCGAATGGAGGAAAGTACCTTNTTTTTTTTTTCACATCTTCCCTCTTGTTGGCCCCCAGATTTATTCTCATTAAAATGGGTATGAGGAGATCAAGAGCCGAATTTCTTGCTGCCTTCTTCGAATATAATGGGTTGGTCGGATTCCACAGCTCTGGGGAAAGCTCATATTGTTCGATGAAGTGGCAAAGGGCATATTCTTCCTCACGGGAACCGGGTGAGCCAACAATATCTTCATCGTTCCCAAGGACTAAGTCGTTTGTAATGGGGTCGGTCATTGTCACCTTCACAGGAGCGCGACTTGAACTGAACTGAGTATTGATGGAAATATTGACGCTCGCCCCTATATGGTCAATAATATTGACAATATCCCCTCCACTTTCCAGTATTGATGCCTGAAAAACAGAAAATCCGGATTTCCTTCAATACTCCATCAATATCGACCGTCAATCCAGTTTTTCACCTTACACGGTCAATAATATTGACAATATGATAAGGTATTGTCAATATTATTGATCGTGTAAGGCCCGCTTAAGGAATGCACTGAAGGTAATACCACTACCAACCACCAACCTTTAAAAAAAAGTGATCTTTTCAAGGAAACGCTGTTAATTTCCTTCCGGTTTAGACTAGATATTAATCTGGATCTGCCCGCTTGGATTAAATTGGCTCTATCTGTCCAAAGGCCCTTGGAAGCTAAGTGCACTTAGAAATTGCATTGAGGGTTGCGAGGATGTCCCTGAGGGTCGCAGGAAGTTCTCTATAAATATTTGTTTTCAAACATGATGACATTACAATTATAAACATTTTATCAAACTGGAACATTTTAAAGAGTGACTGCAATATCAACCATAGCAACACTGCAGAAACAACGTTTTGAAAGCCCCCTATATTCATAATTTTGGATCCAAAACAAAGACAAGCTCATTTTGACTCGGGGATTTGAAAAAGCCCTTTTCTCTCTTCTGAAAATAAAGCCTATCTCTGTGAACAAGGATTTTCATATCTTGTAATGATAAATATGTTCAAGATGATTTGCATTGCACCCAAATTTGAGGAGCTCCCTCGCAAAATGAAGCAGAAGCATTTTTTTTTAATGAAAAGCTCTGTTTTTGTCACTTAACAAATTGTTCACGGCAACATGTTACATAATTTTATAATTTAAGATTAAAAATATATTGAAATTAATTCAATTTAGTTAATAGCATTTATCGATTATTATTATTATTATTATTATTATTATGTGTTTTGTCTTACTATAGGGCCATTCCTTCTGTCAGTGAAACGGACCGACAAAATATATGTAAACTGTTAAACCAAAGTGATTTCCTGTGTTCCGTGTTCATTTATGTGTGTTAGTTGGCTAAATTTATTTATGTAGAGTGAGAATACATCTTTAGGAAATAATTATTACTAAGAAAATGTAGGCCTGTTATTTTATGGGGATAGACAGAGGAGTATGGGTGAGGGGGTTTTGCTTATCAACACGGCTCGGATTTTGATTACCTAAAAATAATTTTAAAAAAAGACCTAAACATTAAAAAAAATTACCTAAAAATCTCGTAATAAGTGCACACGACTAAATAAAACACGCACTTTACAAAATTGTAAACTAAAAAATACACATACAATTAAAAGCCTTTAACAAGTAAATTCTTGCATTCTAGTAAATATATTATTGATTTACAAATACCTGCTTGAGAAGTAATAACCACCCCCTCCCAAAGCAACCCTCTCCAGCTTTGTTGCACTGTCTCACCAGCAAAAAGGATATACATTTCATCATCTAATTTATATTCTCATCCCGACAACTAAGTGTTGAAAAAATGTATGCATTCATAAAATATCTATTGTAATCAAAATATACTTTTTCAACATAAATGCCTTAAAATAGCACAAAAATGCCCCAAAAATCACTCAAAAAGCATAAAAAATAAGCTGTAAAATATATATTTCTGCAACCAGGGGATCACGAATAGAGTTTATTTACTTATGAGCATTGTTTGTCATTAACTAAAATGAAGATTACATGTCAAGAAACCCCAGTCCCTGCTTATCACCCATTCTTTTCAACCTGTAAGGAGAATGGCTTGATAAGGAAGCTTTGAAAATGATCTGGAGATAAGTAGAGAGAAATAAATGTAGATGACTTGGTAATGTTAGCAATGGAATAGGAAGAGCTTCCTTCCAACTATGAATAACAAATTAGTTGATACCGGAAGAGAGTATGAAATGGAAATTAGCATCGAGCAGTCGAGGGTAATGAATGAAGATATCCCAGAGAGAAGAACCACTCAGCATTGCGTCGGTAAAGGAACAGCTGGAACGTTTCAAATGTTTAGGAAGTTTAAATGCGGGAGACGCGCTGTGTACATGGGAGATAAAGTTGAAAATAGCAATGGCCAAGGCTGCTTTCAACAAGAAGAGGATGCTACTGTCTAGAAAAATGGACCTAAAGGTGTGTAATAAACTTGTAAAGGGTTATATATGGAGCATTACTTTAAATGAAGTTGAGACATGGACCTTGAGGAAATACGATAGAAAGAATTTGGAAAGTTTTGAGATGTGGTGCCGGAGGAGAATGACCAGGATAAAGTGGACAGATCGGGTAGCTAATGAAGAAGTTCTAAGAAGAATCGATAAATATAGAACCACAAAACAGGTTAATTTTACGAAGAAGGGCCAAGTGAATGGGTCACATTATGAGAATAAATGACTTATTGAGTGATGTCATAGAAGGACACGTGGAAGTTAGAAGGGAAACAGTGGGACCAAGAATACAACTAATGGATGACCTCAAACAAGATAAAGTTAATATATACGGTACAACAATTTCACTCGTCTCAATTCCATTGTTTTCTAAAGTAGAATACAGAAAATCCCATCTTCTAAAAGTTATGGAGGTTACCACTGGAATTCTCCTGAAGAGAATAGTGGAAAATCCCTGTCCCTGTGCTTTCCTGTCTAGACTAAGAGTATGATGGAAGTCCTTTTTTTTTACAAAGTGTTTTAGTGGTCAAATGATTAATGTTTACATAAGAAATAACATTTGAGATGGGATATGGAACTATTCCGTAATTTTTAATAAACAGATGCTCGTCCTTGTGAAGAATAAGGTTAAGGAAACTGGTGGTGTATTGAATCATATATTCAGAAGAGTTTATTTTAGTAAATGACTCAAAGGAAGTATAACATTCAGCTACAGTCTAATTTTCATAGAAAGAACCTTATCTGAGCGCTATAAAAGTCAAGGCATTTGATCTACATATATAACAATTTTGATAGATATTATCAATACTTAAAAATTAAAAATATAGTAAAATGTTATCAAAGTTGATCATAAAGAAATATGTATTTTCTAAAAGTTTATCTCTAAAAAAAATCCTAATATCAACCAAAATTAACCTTTTTAACTTCAACAGCCATATTAATCAACCCTTTTACGAAAGGTGATCCCTTTCTCGATGAACGTACCTCTGACAGTTTGACGTACAACCTCTATTTACTATCCGGAACACCAAACAACATCGCTCTCGGGCAAAATCTTGGACAGCAATGAAGTGCCGTGCGTTTATTGACAGCAAACTGGCCTCAATTGGTTCAGATGGGCATACAGCCAAGGTCAGGGGGCATTACACGTTGTTTACAAGATATATGTTGTTTTACCCTCGATCACATCGGATTTACGACTATCGAACTATCGCACCAAGAAATGACCTATCTAAGATAGAAACAGGGCCTATCAGGTCTGCAGTCGGGTCTTCCTCAACACTAGGTCACGGTAAGGCACAGATCAATTAAAAAAAATGTATTTAGGGAGTAAATCTTATGATTTTGAGTTAAATGTTTCCAGTCTAATTTTTATGAGAAGGGCCTCATCTGACAGCTAAAATGTTAAAATATTTACTTTCACATATTCATATGTAAAGTCATGTGATCCATAGATACCATTTTTAATTAATATTATCAATACCTATAAAACAACACTAGTTAATAAAATAGTAAAATATTATAAAATTCGGTCGCAATAAGGTTTGTATATTTAAAAGATCCTTATTATTAAAACTTGACTTTGTTTTACCAAGTTTTATACTCTCAAGCATTTCATTTATGTGCCTCGGTGGCGTATTTAGCTAACGCGCTAGTTTCGTGTTGAGCCAGACTGATGAAGACGGAGAGATCGAGGTTCGAATCTCAGTCGGGTAAACTGGGGTGGTTTTTCCTAAATGGTTTTCCAATCTCCCTCCACGCAAATGCGGGTTCACTTCTTTTAAATTCAACCTTCCCAATTACTAACCCATTAGAGTAATTAGTAGATAAGCGTATAATCCGAATGGTTAGTAAGACGCAGTGCTAAATAAAAAAAATTATATTTCATTTACACATCATGCTTCTAAAGTCAACAGCCCGAAGGTTGGTTTTGTGTGATTTCTATCCATCCGGAGCTGGGGACATGAACTCAGCCCTTCGGCTAGTGCTACCCGCACCATCTGGTATAAATCCCATGTAGGCCTACTAAGGGAGTTTAGAGAGTGTGTAAGTTTCCCGTTGCCTTCCACAGTGAATTTCTACGAGCGAGAACGAAAGGGCCTACCAATTTTGCCGGGAAAGGTATTTTCACATATCTCCCAGGGTTCTTTTACATTCCACAATCGCCATGGGACCAAAAGCTTTACTTCCCTTTCGAAGGAAGTTGTGCTACGGATTTTTATCGCTCAAGAACTATCCGTCTACCTCAGCTGGGTTTAAACTAACAAAAATGAGCCATTTTAAACGACTTTTAATCATATTTGCGGAGCTATGAGACTAGGCTTGATAAAAAAAAAAGGGGGCTCTAGATTTAGCCTTCCTCTGGCATTTCCTTTCATTTAATTTATTTGAGGTATTTAACGTGCACTTTCTAAACCGAGCGATTATATCAGCACACGACTTATAAACTAAATAAAATTTAGAACGGACACAGCACCCCGACCCCGACCGTTAATTCATCACTGAGAAAGTGGAAAATCACATTTCATCAATGATCCATTTTTAGGCCAAACCAGGAATCTAACCTGAGACCCTTAGGTCAGTAGACAGACACGCTACTAACTGAAATAAAGTGTAGGACTATTCCTAGTATAAAATGCCATATTTGAACGAGTGGGTTCTGTTTAATTTTTATTTAGTTAAATTTAGCACTGCGTCTTACTACCTGTTCGGGTTATACGCGTAAGTACTAATTACGCTAATGGGTTAGGAATTGGGAAGGTTTAATTTAGAGGAAGTGAACCCGCGTTTGCGTGGCAAACCATTTAGGAACATTCACCCCAGTTTACTCAAACGAGATTCGAACCTCGATCTTTCCATCCTCGGCAGTCTAGCTCAACACGAACCTAGCGCGTTAGCTAACTACGCCACCGAGGCGGGTTGTGTTCTATTACTCCGAGTATACCCGTGATGAAGAGGCTGAACGTTGAATAACAAAAAATCGAAAGTGTTTTAAGAGGGGTGTTTACAACTTAAATAACGTGTTACTTTCTACGTGGGTGGTTCGTGGGTGATATTAAGGTGGTATGGAAGAAGACGCGAGTTAAGGTCAGTATTTTTACAGTTTTTATTGCAAAAACACTTTTAATTTTCTACTCATAGTAATCTAGACAGTTGTTGAATATCTATAATGAGCAAAGCGGCATTAAATGACAAACTTTTTAAATGAAGAGAAAAAGTTGTCACTGTGAAGAAAACTATACTCTTATGTTTCTACTGGAGCAATATTTTATTTATTTTGGCAAAAAAAAAAATTGTTATAAAAAGTGCAAAAAACATCTTTTTTCGCGTTCCCTACATTCCCACCTTAAATGATTAATGGTTTGTTTATAAAAAATATTGTTTTATCTAATACAAATTGAGTTCAAAATTATTTAAATATTTTTTATAGACAAACCATTAGACATCTATGGAAATTTCTTGTATACTTTTACAATAATAGAGAGCTTATGAAATTGTAATTTTTTGGTATATTTTTTTCCCCTGTGAAAAGCTTACAGTGGAGTATAGGCAAATGTTTCAAGACCAGACAAATGAAAATTAATACTTACAAACTAAACCACGAATAGGTTTCCGTGAATTATGAATACGTCTTTTCCACAGCACAGCGGAGAAGGGGATCCACGACAGAAACAAAACAAAACACCCGCGCGTCGAATAGTCGATCACAGTCGCGAACAGCCCTCCAACAGTTCACAATAACAGACGGGAAGACAACACCACAGCCTCGACGGACGGCGAAAAACCCCCCCGCAAAAACAAACAAAAGAATCAATGTGTAGGGGTGAATGATAGAAAAGTGAGGGAGGGGGTGTCTCGTAATCAACAGCACACGCACTCTTGCTAGAGGGGATGGTCGCAGTGGCGCATGGTGAGGAAGATGAGAGGGGAGATGTATGATGGGAACCTCTATCCCGTCGCCTGTGGTTCGCTTGCCTCTGAGGGACCAACTATTCTTCTTCTTACGCGCGCGGGGCTATTTTTGGGTCGTCGGCACACAAACTCGTTCGTTCCCAAGGCGAGGTGCCTAACAGAGTCCGACAGCCAAAACTGAGACTGACGCCGTCGCCTCTAGTTGAGCGGTAGACGCGCCCTCGTTTCAAAGACTAGAACACCGCAGCGATAGGGGAAGAGAGATAGAGAGAAAAAGGTTAAAATGTTAATATAAATAGAAGCTACATCAGCTTTAACTCGACAGAGATGGCGAAGTAAAAGGACAGTTAAGATCATTTCTATTAGGGACGACTATTAAGAAGATCGCTTTAGGATTAAAAACAACAACATTATGTTCACACACACACGTAAAAAAAAAAATCACCAACACCTTTAGCTTTTGTCTGTCAACTGCGTTAAGTGTCTCATGTTCAATTTCCGGCACCTTCTAAAAAAAAGTTTAATTGGTAAAATTGGGGCTTCCTCTTTCACGGCGATTTTTTCTTATCACGCGTCTTACTACCCGTTCAGGTTATACACATATATGATAATTACACTAATGGGACAGGGATGAGAAGGGAAGCGTTTAAGAGGTAACATACTTGGATTTACGTCTAAGGAGAGTGGAAAGCCATTGAGGGAAAACCACCCTCAGTGGACCAAACCAGGATTCGAAACCTCGATCTCCCCATCATTAGCAGGCTAGTCTTAACATGAGAGTGAGGTCTTAAACCATTCGGCCACTCAAGCGGGTTGCACGGCTAACAATTAACGAAAAATAAAAGAGTTTACGTAAAATGTATTGGAAAAAAAAAATCAAACATAATATTACAATTATTTACAGCTTGCTTTTATGAAAATAGAACAGATTTTTGTATTAATAAAGTATTTATATTTTTAAAAGGGAATTAAATCGTAATCAAGGCTACTTTACTGCTTAGCTAATTTAAGAAAATATGAAATTTTTACAAAAAAAAAAAACTCTTAACCTTTTGTTCAAAAAAATAATAATTTGAGTTTAATCTAACGCTGGCTGTTTTTTTTTTATTGTTGACATCAATAAGAAGATAAGGTTAAAATAATGAATTTCACCAGACAAATCAAGGATATTATTATCATTATTATTGTTCAACTTACTCTCAGCTTAGAAAGTAAAATCTATAATCGGAATTAGTAAGTAACTTAAAAACATATTTTTTTGGGGTCAGTAGTTTATTATTATTATTATTAATATTATTAAGTAAGCCTATTGATATCATACATTATAATTGAAGGTTGAGGATCAAATTAATTGATGTATAAGTATAGGTCTATAGTAATTGTTTGAGTAAATATTAAAACTGTTAAGAATGTTCTTTTATAACTAAATCGGATCATATAAACCGTAGGAAGTGTTAATAACAGCGCGTCCATTGCTTCGTGATGGTCAAGACACGTAGCCTGTCATTTAAAAAAAAACTCGTATCTATCAACGAGTTCAAGAGTTCAAGTACTGTTATTGTAAACACCTACCCTCGTAGCACATAACAGGTAAAACATGACAGTATATATTTTTTTTTTAAAAAACCCCACACACACGCAAGTTAAATAGCTTATCACCATTCCACTCTCCCCTCACCCCTCTCCCCCTCCTTCATTAGCTCCCCCAAGTTCAAACAATTTATTGGAAGAAAAGCAAGCAAAAGACCATGAATGTAAATTGAAAGTTTGTCTAAATATAATAATGGTGTGTTACAAATGCTAGATGTCAATAAAAGTTGCGTGTTTTTTTTTAGTGAATATGTAAAAAAAAAACAAAAAAACAGAAATTTGATAAAATCCCCTGACTTGTTCGTGAATTTTCCCTCGTCCAAGCAAATTCCCTGACATCTCCTTGCCTTCCAGGTCGCTGAACAACCAGGCATATACCTCGGCACATAATAATTCAATTCAAATACAGTAATGAAAACATACCCAAATTATCTGTGTGTCCGCGAATTAGATACTATTAAACTTGTCTCTTTCCTTTCTTGTATAGATAAAGTATTGCAATGGTGAAAATTGTCGCCCTCGATGTTATGATAAATCTTGACATCTTATGTTCCCTCGAGCTCAAAAATGTTGGTCTTGCTCTTCCGTGTGTCCCCATGCATGTCTTCGTTTGTACCCGAGCAGAGCCGTAGTCATCCAATCATTTCAAGGGGGTGAGAGGGTTTGGTGGGCACATCCCCCAATTGCCAGAGGCTGGAAAAAATTCTAATTGATAAACAGTTCTAGAAACTATCTGAAGTGTTTTTTATGGCAACATAAACCCCTAATTGCCGCAGGCTAGGACAAATTCTAAATATTAAACACCTCTAGAAGATATCTAAAGCGTTTTTTTATGGTAACATAACCCCCTAACTGCTGAAGGCTAGGAAAAATTCTAAATATTAAAACCTCTAGAAGTTCTTTGAAGTGCTTTTTATGGTAACACAGCCCCCTAATTTGTACTCGTACCTTAATTTTGATATTGTTTGAACCATAAATAAAGCCATATACATTTTGTTCATAAAATTTCTGGGGGGGG
>CABFWB010000104.1:82722-93166 GCA_902151455.1 Timema bartmani | reverse complement strand
GGGGGGGGGGGGGGGGTTGAACCCCCCCAAAAAAAACCTGACTACGAATTTGTACCCGAGGTTACAGCCAAAACCATTTGATGTATTTCGTTCAATAAAAATTGGTAGTTTTAGAAACCATGGGGAGTGTTTTGCAAAATAAATAGACCTAGATATTTGTTTACTGATGATCATTTTGTTGAAAATTTGAAATTTTTGATAGTGATGGTGGCTCAAACGATTTTATGCAAAATGGGTATCTGGAGGATGTTTTCCATAGTAAATGAGTATGTTCATTTTTCTAAAAAAAAATATAATTTGAGGGTAATTTAGTGATGACCGATTTTCAAAAATGTATATATGTTTTAAAATGCTTATAGGTAATTTTGTCCGAAATTCGCATCTGAAGAGTTTATAGTAAGATTATCATTATCGTAGTAATACGCCAGGGCAGTTTTGTATATATTTTGATTACGCTAATGAAACAGATGTGAGGAAAGTAGAGCACATTAAAAGTGTACCCGAATTTGCGTTAAGGATGAGTGAGAAATAATTTAGAGAAAACTATCCGGAAGAGATTCGAACCTCTCCATAACCGTCAAACCAGATTAGAAGATTCTAACGATTAGTCCACCAATACGGATGCCTTCTAAAAAAATTTGTCACTTTATCAAGTGATATAGACCTAAATTGGTTTCGCTTGGTCAAACCCAACAAACATATTATTAGCAAGATGGATGAATCCGTCACTTTTAATCTCTCAGAAAAAAAATATATTGAAATATCATTAAAGTGATCCTGGCCGGAATACGAACCCCAACATTCCCCTTAACACCTACCAAGTGAAATGCAGTATAACGCTTTAAGCCACTTGGCCACTGGTGTGTGTACCCGACAGAAAAAAAAAAGCTCACCCTATAATCACAAATTTTACACACTGTCCAAAGAGACAGCGACTTTTTTTTACAGCAGTTGGAGCTACTAAAATAATTTTAATGTATTCATACGTCAAGTAATGTGATCTGCATGTCACTTTTGATAGATATGATAAATACCTATATAACAATACTAATAAAATAGTAAGAATTTATCAATGTTGGCCGCAAAAAAGTTTGTATTTTTTAAGAGTTCCTTCCTGCAATGCAATGGATCAAATAGCTTTTTGGACTGACTTCTTACCGCGATCTGACTATAACTAACGTAACCTTTGAGGCCTCAACAAAATGAAGCCTTTGTTTCATATTCCTCACATAGGAGGAGGCACTAATATAACAATGTTTCATTGTTCTTTGTACTACTTTTTATACCATCATTATCAACGTGTTTTCTTTATCTGGCCACAGGGTGGGCAAAGTCTCGCCAGAAGTTTATGTAGGTTGAGAATCGAAAAAATATAATCAATACAATGTATTTAAAAGAGAGTTCGTTGCGACTTGGTACTGTCTCGCACGGATCGTCTCGTCTCGTAGCAACAATTCACAGAATCTCCGTGAAGGTTGGCACGTCTCTTTTATAGTGTTTTCCCTGTGGTCCCCCGCAACAGAAACTTCAGTCTGTAGCTCGAGTTGCTCGTCTTCGCTCGGGCGAGGAGTCCGGTTTCAAAACACCACCCCTGAAGAGGTACACCATGAGCTATTACAGCCCGATCACGGGGGTAAGTTTGGATATTTTAAGGTGGGAATGTAGGAAACACGAGTCTAGGGAAGTATTTTTTTAAAGTTTTTAGTTAAAAACTTTTTTTTGTCAAAAGAAATCAAATAATACACCAGTAAAAGCATAGAGTTTGATTTTATTCACATAGTGACATCAACGGTTGTTGAATATCTTTCAATTTAATGATCAATTCTTATAATTCTGCGATGCTCATGTCAGATACTCAACAAATGTTGAGATCACCATGAAAATAAAATTAAATGTTATGTTTCTACTAAAGCAATATTTGATTTATTTTGACAAAAAAAATGTTACTATAAAAATTGCAAAAACACTTAACTCACGTTCCTTACATCCACAACTTAATAACTAAAAAAGGTTTTTTAGTCCATCATATTTTAGGATTCACTTTTTTCTACCGATAAATTATGACGTAACATTGATAAAAGTTGTAGAGTAGGTAATAGGATTTTGGTAAGAAGAACATTTCATAAAACACATATTTTTTACGGTCAACAACATTAATAACAGTTTTCTATTTTATTAGTGTTATTTTATAGGTAGGTGACAGTTGCAAATCACATGGCATGATGTTTGAGCATGTGAAAGTAGATCTAGTGACTTTTATAGCTGCCGGACAAGACTCATTTGATTAAAATTGGTCTGTTCGTGCTTGCTATTTAAACCAAATGTAAATAGAGGATTTAGTTTCTTTTATATATTTTTGTTGATTTCATGAGCGTCCTGATGATGTAAATTGATTAAAAGTTGCGGTGAGGATCAGGGAATTTTGCGGACTAGTTTTATTGTATGGTGGCAGCAATGGTACGTAATTTTTTTTTTACAAGTGTTACTTTTTGGGGCACATTTGTTTAACCATATCAAGTCATACTCTTAAGTCTATTATTAAAATGTAGCCTATGCATTCGACACAATGAAAGTGCTAGCTGTAATTCAAACAGGTTTATTAAAATTATTTGGGAACTTGGATGAGGGAGCAGATTCCCCACTTGCCCTCCTCCGACCCCTCAATTTATTAGGTTCAAGCCATGCGTGGCGGACAGTAAGTAACAAGTAAATATTCTAAGAAAATAATTTGTATTAAATAATAGCATATTTCAGTAATAATCCAATAAATGTACTTCTACTTTTTCATACACGTTGGAGAAAGGATTTTAATATTGGACATTTTCAAACTTGATATTATCTTGATGCCATATATGCCTCCGAACTCAAAAAGGCGGGTCTTACAAGTCTGTCTGTATATAAGTCTACAACAGAAATGGTTGAATGATTTCGTTCGACCTTGATATGTATATGTGATTTGGTTTTAACTCAAGGCCGAGGCTTAGTTATGAATTTTTATTAAAGCCCTAAAATTAAGGGTCAATTGAATGATATTTGAAAAAATCGAAATTTTTGTAAAATTATTATTATATTAAATGAAAATGTATTTCCATTTTTCTAAAAAAAAAAATAGTTTACTGATCGAGTTTTGACAATTTTATTATTATTTTAAGCAAAGCGTCTTACTAACAGTTCGGATTATACGTTTCTGTACTAATTAAGCTACTGGTTTTAGGGATTGGGGAGGTTATATTTATAAGAAGTGTACTCTCATTTGAGTGAAGGGAGAGTGTAACAAACATTTTGTAAACACCACCCTTAGTACACCCGACCGAGATTCGAACCTCATTCTTCCCGTCATCGGCACTCTAAGTCTACTCCGAGAGTAGCGCGTTAGACTATGCAGTCACTGAAGGGATTTTTTTTAAAATAGTTATAGGCTTAGCATTGTTGTTTTAAAAAATAGGCCTATATCTGAAAAATGTTTAATATGATTATCAAGAAAATATGTTTTTCTGTGAAACTGATGAGCTATTTTTTTTAAATTGTGTTCCTAATTACAATAAACAAAATGAGTAGTGTGTGCGATTGTGACGTACCATTTTATGTGTTAAAATATTTATTACGACACTAAATAATTTTTAATGCAATGCATACATACACTCTCACCCATGTATATTTATTGTTTTCAGGCTGCGGTCTTCAATGTACTACATAGTTTAGTCTTATCGCGAGCGCTGTACACAACGCCCTTTGTTTCGATACCACTGACCGAATAAACAAGGAGATAATGTAGCGAGCAGTGCAAACGAATAAAAGGAAGACGACATTATAATATCCCGTCCCGTGACTCGGCGATCAGTGTCCAGCTGACTCAGATCGCAACAGTCAGCCGTCACAGGAAGCAAGCGGGTCAAGGGACATGGATAAGGACGAGCTGGAATGGTTGAAACTGATCGCAATCACAGGGGTGGTGCTGTGGACGGTCATGTGGGCTTCCGAGACAAACCATCACAGCGCGAGACTGTTTCGAGAGTCGAGAGTTGGGATAAAAGGTGAGTGACCACCTTGGAAAGATAACAGTCTTACCTTGACGTATTACACTATGGTTCTAGCTTAGTTATAAGTCACACCATAGTGGAAACATGCAAGGTAAGCTAGCTTTTTGTTGTTGTTGATTTTAGTGTGTTTGTGTTTCGTAAACATTTGTTTATGAGTGTTCAAATAAGTTTGAAAAAATTGAACAAATTTTATTTTGTTGAGAAAACAATTTATGCTCTCTGGACATTGTTTTAAGACCTTATCTAATATGTCCATTAACTTGTACGCTTTGTGTGAGTAAAATAAAAATATGTTCTTTGTTGTTTACCCTTACATAAATTAATTAATTATTTGAGAATCGACACACAAACATATTAATATTATTTATTTGAAGTAATGCGAGCAAATTAGCTAGATTAATCACTAACACCATTGTGGTTTTTATTTCATTTTTACTATGTTATCTTGGTTCATTTAAATATATTTAAAAAAAAGTGATAGTTTTTTTTACAATATTATTAATACTGACTCAACCGAAACTTCTGTTACCCATGAAAGGCTATATTTGTGAGGTTGGGTTAGTTTTTGTATTCTAGACGTATATCACTTATACCGGGATCACGATCAACTTAACGTTAACTTAACGTAACGTTCACTTAAAGTTAACTTAAGAAAACAGATATATGATCACGATTCACGTAACTTAACGTAACAACTCAAGCCAAACATCTGCATTCTCGAGTATGATCTGTGATTTGAACTATTTGTAAAGTGATGATCTGTGAATGTTTACAGTTTTCTATCGATATAATAAATATATATTATTAAACTTTTTTGATAAATTTAGCTTTCCTATTTTAGTTTAATTATTTTGTTTCAATGTCTGATCACTAGAACTTAAGCTAAAGAGTAGACCTTGGTCTTAGAGCCAACAAATGAATTACTAAATAGCCCTGTTGACGTCAGTCGCATAATGATTGGCTGGCTAGGTCACGTGATACCCTTCAATTAACGTTCACTTAAAGTAAAAGACCTCCCAGAACATCTCTTACGTTAAGTTAACTGCAAGTCAACGTTAAGTTAACGTTAAGTTAACTTTAAGTTAACGTTAAGTTGATCGTGATCCCGGCATTATTGCGCATTACGTTGTGGGGTTCCCCGTTGTAGGAGCGTGGCAGTGTTTGCTTATTGTAAACTCGTTAGATGATGTTAAAGAAAGTTTTTTTTAGACAAGGTGACAGGAAAATTACTAATGATATAAATGTGTATGCTAAGAAAACAACTAAAATATACACGTTATTTTAGGAGCATTTTGTTAGATTTATGTGGATGGACACAACGTGAGTTATCCTTGACGTGGGTGAGTAATTTTTTAAACTTTAAAATACAATCTTAAGATTAGTATGCCCGTATTATTGGTGTGTTGATTTTTAATAGTATACTTTTTGGCGTTNGAGGGGAAATGCTGTGAGAGTGTTAAGGAAGGTTCCTGTTTATTTTTTAAAACAAATTTATCAATCAAGAATACTGGTCTCATCATTCCCTCCAAAAAAAATCTAGTAATGATTTGGAACAACTTTAGGAAGCAAGCTTTTTTTGTGTGTGCGCGCGCTTTTATTAGTGTCAATAATTAATGTGAAACAAAAAAAAATGTAAAAGTGTTGGTGAACTAATAATAGACCAATATATATGAAAAATAGTTTTTTAAAAAAAGGTCAAAACTGTCATGTGCTTTCTTTTAAAAAAATATTTGAAGGCTTGGAAAACTTTATCAAATATTTTATTTAAAAAAATATTCACTGTCATTGTTGGTAAATAAAGTTAACTTGAAAATAGGAATTGCATATAGATTATCACATTATTTTAAAAGAGAACATTAAAAATATATAGAGTTAAATGTCATGGCAAAAAAATTACCTGTGTTTATCGTGATTTTTAATAAGTTTTAGTTTTCAATAAATCTTCATTATTTTGTTTGTATAAAACAGCCAAACTTTAGTCAAAATCTACTTGAAAACCTTAAGAAGACACCATGAGCTAACTGTTTTGAAGCAAAAGCTTCGCGTGGAAAAAAAATAACACAGAAAGAGGTGAACAAGTTTCACTGCGTGAGTAAAAGAGGCTAATTTCTAGAACAAAATTTATTTACCCCTTCAAACGACCTATATGGATGGCTCCGGCAGGAATTGGCGGGATCTTTAGACACGCCACGAAAACACAATAATTCTTATTTTCAAATATATAAAAATTTTGTCGGTCCTTGTGAAATAATTTTTTACGATTTACCTGTTTTTTGTCTCTAAATTAGAAAAAAAAAGTGAATGTCAAAGATAAACTACTAACACTTTAATGTGCCAGGATGCCAGCTTGATGCTTTGAAAAGCATACTCATATTAATTTCTCATAAATTCGTTAGCTATAACACACATGTTTTGACATCAAATTTTTATCTTATCAGAAATATATTACATTAGGCCTAGGCCTATGTCAATATTCAGAACAAAAGTATATTTTCTATAAGGCCCAAATTTAATACCAGAACATATAAGTCCTAGTAAACGAGTTTATGAGAGATGAATATATATATATATATATATATATATAATATATTGGCAAATTATCAAATATGTGATTTGTCAAAAGAGACAGATTCAAAACATTTGATGTCTGAATAATATGTTCATTATGCTGGGTTTTGGAATTTATTTTACCAAAACAACTAACGAAACCTTCAAAACTTTTGCAAAATAATTATTATTGTTAGCACGGGGAAAGAAACACAAAACACGTGACTAAGAAATAAATTAATTTAGCATACAATGTTTAATAAATACACACGCATTATTATTATTACTACTATAACTTTCTAGCAATGTGTTAACTGAGCTACCGTAGCTGGTACTCTAAAAGATTTGAGGTTCTTTGCTTTGTCACTGATCTCAGATTTCGACATACTAGCGCGATCTATCCTCGTTTGAAACAACTTTGAATGATTGTAGAGCTTTTATGTAATGAGTACAAGAGTAGCACAAGTGCACATTTATTTATAAGCAAATGATGCAACTTGTCATGAATAATTAGGTACCTATCCTTATCATACTAAAATCATAAACATGAATAAAACAAACACAATTAAATATAAAGACAACAATTTTAAATATTAATAAATATTGACTTTTAACTAAAATAGATTAAAATGTTATAACTGTTTTGTTTGGATCATAAACTCCTTGTATACAAAAGATATTAATATATAATATATGGACTCAAAACAAAGTTTAACCTTCCATAACATTTCTAAGACAAAAGAAAATTTGCAAATTTAGTTTTGGTAATCAAAACATTATGTGGTTAATAAGTAACCTAATAGGCCTATCTTTTGATAATTTTTTTCTAAATATATATTTTTTGTACTTAAATAGTTTGAAATGATTACACAACAATAACTTAGACCTACACCCATATTGTGTATGCCGGCCTATATAAATAAGAAGCATAATATTCTTTTACATTTTTCTAAATTTCATTATTAAATCCTTTGAAAAATAATATCACATAATTAATCATTTTAATTTCTTTTATGTGATATAATTAGTAGACTAATCACTTTGCCTTTTTCTTTTTGTCTATAAAATGTGTACTTTATAAAAACACCTAACCTTGATTTATGCAATAATTACAATTTAATATTTTTTTATATAATTTGATTTGTTTGAATGATTTTCTTTTTTACAATTTAACTGTCATGTATAATTTCTATATCTTGTTAAATGTTATAAAGCTTTTACTATGTCTTTATCTTATAAACATTTCTTTAAAAAAAATTAATTGTACTTATATAACTAACTAAATTGCATGTGTACTGTAAGCATCCACTACACTGAATAAAAATAGCCTAGGCTGTCGGGGATTTAAAATAGATTTTTAAAAAAAGCACCAAAACTACATTTACATATTTATTTTTAATACTTGAAATTTAAGAACTCTAACTATTAAATTTATCACCCAGTGAAAACAAAAAAATGTTTAAGGAAAACACATCTTTTAAAAGCTACATTTTAAGGGTGCTAGAAGCGTTGCAGACGTTTATAGATCCTGTATTATTTATTAATTGGTTTGATAATTTTTAACATTGTTTCCTCCAAATTGAAGGCAAACGTTCGGACCAGTTAAAAAGTTTAAATAGTTTCAAAAAAATAAGTGATAACTTTTATATAAAACCTAAATAAAACAACCCAACAATGTATTAAAATTTTCTGTAGTGACCCTATCAAAACATGACTTTATTTGATAGATGAAGGCTAGATAGAGGTTTCTAACCATTTGCTTTAATATTAGTAAAGATTGAGTTGATTTTTTTTTATGAAAACTTTAAATTCAAAATTTATACTTTTAACTTGTCAGAAACTTGGTGATAATTTTCCTCTACATTTTGTTGAAAAGATATTAAAAAAATATCAAACAGCTTCTTAAATACTGCGGGATTTCTAAATGTCTGCAACTCGTTCCAGTGTTCTACCACCTAGCACCCTTAAACAGAAAAAACAATGGAAGGTTTTGACACATTCTTTTTTTCCATTATTTTATTGAATTTGTTTTATACTTTGGCCCAACTAAGACACTGCAACTTATGTATTAGATTGAAATGTAAAGTAATAACTCACCATGATCATCTGACATCTGTTGATTTTCCATCTTGATCTTCAACAAACAGTGATAGTTTCTTCATTTAACACATTTTCTAACCGTTATTCAAATATTTCAGAACCAATGTAAAAAAAACCTCACTCACTTTGAAAATTAGTTTATGGATGTGGCCAAATAAAAGGGTGGAAAGAAGAATGTTGAACAAAAGGAGCAAGTGCTATTGGTTAATTCTTGATGCTTAACAAGGCATCAGAGTACCAAATCATTTAATATCAATATTTACCGAGTCGTTTGAAGATCAACAAGTGATTTTCAATGCTTTGAAATTTTTTCATCCACACTAAAATAATTAAAAGCTAATGGAATACGGACAAAAGTAAATGGCTATAAAAGGAAAACAAAATGGTTCAAATAAATGAAAATACCCAAAATGTTACCAAGAAAATATCTGTTCTATCGGTAATATCAGTTTATTTTAAAGACTGGAATGTTCTATTTCAATGTCATACCACAAAATGTTAACATGGTTTGTCACTTTTAAAAATCAGTTTCAAATTAATTTTTTAATAAAAGGAAATGAAAAAATGAAGCTAATCTGTTGAAGATTTGTCACAAACTGTGAAACCTTTGGTTTCTATTGATACAGTTTTTATACAATTTTTTTTAGGGGTTATAGGTGGGTGAAAAAATAAATCTATAGGATAGTGTTTTATTTTGGACACAAATTTCAAATTGGAACAAAAAAATATGTAATGAAATTAAAGCGAGGTGATTGGTCAAAATAGAGCTAATATTGAAATGTTATTTAAATTAATTTAGTTAGTGGAAATAATATATTAGTACCTAATCCTAAGCAAATATGTCCAATACTTGGATGTGAAAATTATAATTTGCATTCCTTTGAAAATAATATTATGTTTTTTTATCTTCAAGAAGAAACTAAAAATTCAGCATTGGTAACATTCTTAAAATCAATATACTTTTAAATCTTTTCATTTATTGTAAATATGCAATATGGAATAATATTTTTATTAGATATTATGTTAAGTTTGATAAAGTGGCATTAATATAATTTTTTTTATGGGTGTTTGGGCTACATCCCCCATAGACCAGTTGGTGGGAAGATTAATTGGTACTTATGTACTGTTGCCCAAGGGACGCACAAATGTATTAATTGTACATTCTTTCAGTGGAGGCTCTTTCCAGTTACTGATAATATCAGTGTTAGTGAATATGAGGGTGTGGAACCAGTGTACAGTAAATGCTTAACCTAGCTAACCAGACCCTTTTGACTGTTGAAATAGTTTCCCTTTCGTATAAAAAATACCCATGGTATCAGCCAGGAATCGAATCCGGTACCCCTTTGTTGGTAGCCAGGTGCACTGACTATATGGTATGGTAACGTGAATGCTTTGTATGGACATCAAAATGACAATAAAGCTGATTTAAGCTCTTCAAAGTTGTATTGTATTTAATGTACCTATAATATTTATTTAATAATAATTATATTAATTTAAAGGTTAGGGTTTTAATTTTAAGTGAACCATAATTAAATATGCGGCAGAGTTTCATAGGTTAAAAAGATTATACAATTTTGTAGCAAGCTAGTCATTAAGTAGTTATAGGTACCACACTGAACATTTTAAATATTGCCATCTCATTATTATTATTATTATTATTATTATGTATTATTAGGTAACATCATGGATAATAAAATGCTAACTTTCTTAACAGATGCTTTGTAAAGTGCGAGATGCTTTAGGTATTAAATATTTAT
>CABFWB010000104.1:55381-82711 GCA_902151455.1 Timema bartmani | reverse complement strand
CCCCTTTAGCCTTCACACTCTCAGAAAAAAAAAACACATTTCAAGTATAGTACATACACCTACTGATATGTTGTAATTCAAATGAAGATAGGCCTACTTATTATGTTACAAAATTTCTCTCAACCTGATAAAACCAAAGTGTTTTTTTTTTTCTGATTTAAACCTAGGACCACAACCAGCTGAAGTCAACACATAGGAGGAAGGCTTTATAGGAACGACTGAACCGGTCGGAATCAAACCAGTTCCACGATCACTTTGCAAATATTTCATAAAAGTCAAACATAACATTAGCCAATCGGATTTGTGTGAAACCATCTTTTTAGTAGAATCAGACACTTATACCTGTGGCCGTATGGTTTAAGACATTAGACTTGCATTGTGACTGGGGTGCCAATGATGAGAGCAGTCTAAATACCGGATTGAGGCAATGGGGGTGGTTTTCTCATTTTCTCTCCATGCCACCGCAATCAAGTTATACCAACCGAAAGGCCACCGAATGTTGGCAAAGATTGTGCCAATATTTTCCTATAGAGGGTGTCATGCGGTCAGCACAACAAACCCCCTGTTGTTAATCTCAATTTTATAGAAAAAAAATAAAGAAAAAAAAGCACAGCATTTTACTATCTATCTGTGTTATATGCAGTGAAACAGTTAATTACTGTACATTTGAAATATTGCTTTTTCTGGTATGCTAACTGATAATAATATGCAAAAAGTAAACAATGGTCTTTGTTAATATTATGTGATGTTAAAATAATTTCACAATCAACTTGTAGGCATATCATGATTTAAATATTAAAATATATTTAGGCTATATATATATATATATATTTTTTTTATTCAAAGGAGGTTCATAGGCTTTCTGGGAAGGACCCAAAAAACAAGATACAAAAGAAAACTCGTTAAAATTTTTAGAGTGCAATGAATTGCAATTAAATACCAACTTAGTAGCTGTTTGACTATAGATCATAGGCCTATTGTTAAAAACATATTATAAAAGTGACTTATTTCTCATAGGCCTATTTATTATTGCCAAATATGAAAATTACCAATTATTATCTAGTTTTCATGAATCTTATATATTTTCTTTTGTAAATTTACACATTATTTGTATAGGGTCTAAGAGACGTATTTTAAATAACATAAAATATGTTACAAAAATGTATCTGTAGTTACCAGTCGAACTTTACCAATAAACAAGAAATATTATATTTTTGTGTGGTTCTAGGGCTTAATATACACAGTAAATAAGTGTGTTTATCTATCTT
The DNA here is from genome assembly GCA_902151455.1 of Timema bartmani. NCBI lineage: Eukaryota > Metazoa > Arthropoda > Insecta > Phasmatodea > Timematidae > Timema > Timema bartmani. Next base: position 81,443 of record CABFWB010000104.1, on the reverse strand, counting down.
TTTTTTCTGTTCCAAAGTTTAGTTTCAGAAACTATGTTAATTCTAATATAAATTAAATATGGATATAATTTAAATGAGTCTGGCATATTAAAATAAAAATTAATAGCCACCATACTCATTGCCCTGTACCTGTATCTTTATATTAATAAAAGCTCAAATTAAAATTTCATATGGTTCTACTTTCTGACGTATGGCACTATGTAGAAAACATGATATTGGTGCCGTTAACTCAAACAAATATAGACTAGGCCTATGTTTCAAATAATTAAAAATATAATAAAGAGTGAATCTAAGTTTGATCAGCTTAATTGAAATGATTGTTGAAAGGATTTTCAGTTTAGCAGACATGCTCATATTGTTAATTTCGGTAGAAATGATTTTATATAATATTATTTGAGTGGATATATTATTTTAAAGAAGTGTTCAGCCTTACATATTTCAATTTGAAATGTTGGTAGCTAAAATTATTTAGGCAGTTAAAAATATAACTAAGTTGGTGGAGGGTCAGTTGATATGGGCCTAACCCTATATTTTTCAGTTTTTTATAGTCTTTTCAAATGAAATCTGATATTTAGGGTTAAAGTTTCTTAAAATATTTTGAACTGACAATGCAACGAGGCATAACATAACCTCAATATTTATTATAATCGCTATCCTTTTTATAGCAAGGTTATCAAAAGAGGTTTTCGAGGAAACTAATAAAATTATCTTAGTGATTTATCAAATATACCTGGTTCGTTTGAGGCAGCGCAATTTTATAACACCACACGGAAATTAAGTTAATTCACACTGGCTGGCCGAACTCATAATTTTCGCGTCAAACAATGTGTCACTATGCCAAACACTTTCAAGTAAATAAAAACGTAGTCATTAGAGCAACCAATAGATTGCAGTGTTTACTAAAACAAAATAGAAACGTAAAGTGCCTTCAGATATCTAACATAATAATTAATCTTATGTTATATTTGGGTGCGCTTAGAACATCAAGTTTGTTACTACATTTACGTCAAGTCATTCATTTGTTTCACTTTGCGGTGGGAGAAGGGAGGCCCTGATGGTTTTGGATAGCAGCAGCTGCTATCGCGAGCCGAGCGCATTTGGCGCATGTGTGCTACACTCTTCGGACGGTATAGCGCCCGTACCGAAGTAGTACTGTCGTGTGAATGCATAATGTGTACGTGTTTCGTGTAAATAATAAAAGTATTGTTAAATTTACTGTGGATCCTTAAAATGTATAGTTTTTTGTTTTTCACTCAGATAATCCTGTTTTCAAGCGCTGTGAAAAGCTGGGGTGAGTAACTATCAACTATTTTGCGTGGTTTTATTATTTTTGAATTAAGTCTGCCCGCAGCTCAATCGAGGACACGAAACTGCCATCGGTCTACTCGGTGTAGTCACGTAGACCCATGTGAAGGGTACAGGTAAACCGTGAATCTTTGCCTTATTATTTTTTATTGGTGTGTGCAGGTACATGATTTATCCTCTTGAGCTTTACTATAATGATTTTCCTCCGACAATGTGATATTTATCAACACTGTACAATATTTCAATGTGCTATGAATGACCTTACAACATGTGTCATCCAGATTTATCGAGTTTTGTTAAAATGCTAAATTTTGTTATAAGAACTAGTTTATTTACAAGTTAAACATAAATACTTCTCCAATTCTCAACATTCTTTTCACTCGTGTGGTTTACTAATTCAATTCGACTTAAATAGGGCCACAATTAAAATGTTTTCATTCCAGTAGATCAGAATGGGAAAGTAATTAAAAAAAAGTTTATTATAAACAAATTATTAAAATTACCTTAATTATAAAAGAAATGATAAAATCAGTTTCATTATAAAAATAAAAGACCAGTTAATAAATGTGGGATCCCAAAAATCAACCTAATAGTCCCTATAGAAGTAATTTATTACTTATTTATAACTGATTATAATAAGTTAAACCATCTACTATTATTTTATAAGCCACAATGTAATTATTGTTACTTCTGAATTCAACGTAAACTATAAACAAGATTTGATTGACTAGTATAATTAAAAACTAATTATACTATAATTTGAAGGCCTTTCTTGAAACGGTAGCTTATTCTATTTAAATATTATCTCACACACTTAGGTATAGGCCTACGCCTAATTTATTTAAATAAAAATTGTGTTCTTTCAATTAATAAAAATTTTTAAAACTAGTTTTTTTTTATCTTGCACCGCGTCCTGCTACTAGTCCAGGATATCTGCATTTAGAGTTAGATATGAATAAGGTGGAATTTAAAAGTAATGTACCCCCATATAGGCATATATATAAATATATATATATATAAATATATATATATATATATATATTTATATATATATATATATTTAGCGCTGCGTTTAGAGGTCATGCATAAACTACATAACGCCTTTTTCTTTTTTTTACCTCCCTCCCCCCACGTAACAACCTGTAGACATTCAACCTGACCCTCTACCCCCTCCATCAACTTTTCACATCAAGAGTGACTACCATTAATAAAGAAGCTTTTGTGACACTAAAAAAAAAGGGATTTGGAAAACACTCAGAATCTAGAATATAAATTATTTTAAAATATTATTTTTTCAACATTATAATTTAAGTATAGGATCTGTTTTACGTAATACTGTGATATAGTATCCACCCTCTCCCAAATAACACCATGTAGACATTATATCTCCACTCTCTGCCCCCACTCCCCCGTCCAGCCTTACGTGTTTTTATGGATGACCCCTTAGTGCCCGACCGGGCAATTTGCATTTAATTACTATATTGCTGTATGGATGAAGAAGGCACAGTTAAAAAGGGAATGTACCTGCATTTTCGTGAAGGGAGAGGGAAAATCATTCAAGAAAACCCGCGTACCCACCGGTACGAGTTAAATTTAAATAATTAAACATAAATACCTAAAGTAATTTCATTAAAACTTTTTAATCCATAAACAAACGTCTTAAATGTTAGTCATATTCATCTTCCAAGTCCAATTTTTTTGGGAAAGCAAAATATTTAAACTCCAATAAAAAAAATCTTTTAACTTTTTATATTTTCATGAGTAATTAACGTTTCAAAGCATGGCCCATAACAGCCGATTAACCAACCGGCACACTATTACACTCAAACCAAAAATGGCACGGAAGTGCGATTTTCTGCAGTCTTTACTTGACAACAGCAACTTCGGGATCAGTTTAATAGTTTTCTCATTTTAAGTAATTAAGCTATTTCTCAATTTTTTTAAATATATTATATGTTTTTATAAAAGGGTTTTCCACTTTTCCTCCGCGCAAATGTGAGTACACTTCCTCTAAATTCAACCTTCCTAATACCTAACTCATAAGCGTAATTAGTACATATGCGTACAGCCTGAAAAGATAGTAAGACGCGATGCAATACAGATATATAGGCCTATACATTTATTTATTTCGCTGGTCTCAATTTCACTATAGACTACAGATAACCACGCCATGATTCGACGTTTTTTTTACTAGCTGTGTGCGTTGCCTACCTAAGTCAGGAGTTGAGGTTACCACCCACATGGAGAACCGGGAAAATACAAGACTTTTTTAGTGTCCGGGAAAAAAACACAGTAAATTTAACCAAGAAAATATTATTACAAAACTGGAGTATTTGCGTGTGGAACATTTAACTGCAAGCTTTAAATTGTAGGCCTTTACATATAAGCTAAAGTTACCTGAAAAATGATTATGCTTATTCGAACACATGTATTATCTCCCCCCTCCCCCCTCCCATTTTTAAATTTTGTCTCCCTCAAACAATAGGTCGCGTAGCAGCTTGCTAAATTTCCCCATCAAAGTCAAATCAGTCTGTTCTATACGCCGATTACATACATCACTTTATAGTAATACATTTTCTGAAAAATTAAATTTAGTTTCCTTAAACTACTCTCTTAAGTGTTTGATCTCTGGAATAATGTTAATGCCTTCTGGAAAACACAGGTTTCTTTATATTTAGAAAAATTGTGGCAGCCCTGGGTGTATAATCCGTGCGGTTGGACGGCCTCTATTTCATAGGCATCCCATTGATCCCATCAAATTTTAACTTTTTACATTTAGTGCTGTGACGTCGATTATGGTCACTCTGCGGTGCTCATGTATAAATCGTTAAAAAGTTAAAAGGGCTTAAGACAGGGGTCGACAATCTTTTTGATATCGTGGGCCATAGGTTTTTAAAAAATTGGTGAAGCAGTTTTTAAAAAATATATCGAGTGAAAAATGTTCCACTTTGTTTTTCCAATTTAATCATTTAGTCTATTCTTATGACCGCAATAATTGTTTGTTTAAATAAACCTTTCGTGGGCCAAATAATATCAGTCGACGGGCGTTAGGTTGCCGACAGCTGGCTTAAGGAATTAAAAACATCATATTTATGATTTCAAGCCAAACAAAAATAAATTTAAAGAATTAAAATAAAAGAAGCAATCTTAAATTATTTAAAGTGAAAGTCTTCACTACCGAATCCTAGGTCATAACTGAGAACTGAAAAGTGGTGTTAGATTAATTTGCTTTAATTATATTCTCTTTGAACTATGCTAAAACTAAATGTTTTTTAATTGACTTGTAACTGTTTATTTAAATGACATTCACACAATTTAAATTTACCATTTAATGATCGCGAAAAATAGGTAGGGAGGGCCTAATTCACCATGACATAAATATATACTAATTTGGAGAGAACCCCATCATTGGACACGCGGAAAAAGGTAGGGAGGGCCTAATTCACCATGACATAAATATATACTAATTTGGAGAGAACCCCATCATTGGACACGCGGAAAAAGCTCGTCCATACTCGCTTTCCGGGGAGAATGAGGTTGAGATTCAAACCCTAATCGGGTGTACAAAGTTATTTTATTCTTTCTAAATGATTTTCCACTCTCCATTTACTAAATGCGATTACATTTCTTCTAAATTCCAACCTCCATCGATCCTACCCCATTTGTGTAAAGCCCGGACGGGTAGTAAGATGGTGTGCACACAAAAATAATTATAAATTTCGTCATAACAAAATTATCTAATTTCCACACTTGTCAAAATATTGGATCTTTGACATCTATAGTGCAATTTTCATAGCAAGAACCTTTTATCACTCGCCTTGGTGGCGTAGTTAGCTGACGCGCTAGTCCTGTTGAGCTTGACTGTCGAGGACGGGGAGATCAAGGTTCGAATCTCGGGTCAGGTGAACTGGGGGTGGTTTTTTCCTAAATGGTTTCCCACTCTCCCTCCACGCAAATGCGGGTTCTCTTCCTCTAAATTCAACCTTGCCAATTCCTAATCCATTAGCATAATTAGTACTTAAGCATATAACCCGAACGGTTAGTAAGACGCGGTGCTAAATAAATAAATTTTAAAAAACCTTTCATCTGAAAGCTATAAAAGTTACTAGATCTACTTTTATTTACGTCGAATAGGGTTATTTGCACTTGTCACTTTTAATAGATATTATCAATACCTCTAAGATAGAATAGCACTAATAAAATAATAATGTTAACAGCAAAAGAAAAAAAAAAATTGTATCCTCTAAAGGCTTTTTACAACCAAAATAATACAATCCTTATAAGAAAGGGCCAAAGTGTAACCAGTCAAGGCAAGCTTTGCATCATTTTAGAGTAAAATGAGTGTACTGTACATAATAATTATATATCCAGTTATCGTAGTGATCGTCTTACATAACAGATGTTTTCCTGCTCTTAGAATTATGAAGTAGGGCTAATATCAATAGTATGATTTTGCTAGAAAGAAACTTTTGGACTAAACAAACACATATTTTTTTTAGTCAACACTGATAACATTTTACTAAACTGATATTATTATTTGATAGCTACTGATAATATCTACCAAAATCTACAACTGCAGAACGTAAGAAAACTTAAATTAGATCAAATAACTTTTTTATATGCCTACTTGTCAGATAAGTAAGGCTCTTATGATATCTGTACTTTATACAGTCTCAAAGTGTTTGAGGAGCACTGTCAAGAATTAATCTGATATTGATCTTCCCTGAAGGTTAATTATATGTAGACCATAGAGGCGAAATAGTCAACTTTCTATAGACGACGGTGAATGTCTTTGGGGTACTCTTTCAAGGTACAAAACACTCCTAAAATGACTTTAAAAGCTTCCTTAATATGTAAACTTCGTTTACATAGAAAGGTGGAACTCTCTCACGTGTGAAGAAAATTAAATAGTTTGCACTGAAGCAATATTTGATTCTTTTGACAAAGAAAATTGTTTTATGTAAAAATGCAAAAACTTATCTTTCCTCGCCTTCAATACATCCCTCCACCTTAAGGGGAACCGTGCGGTCGAACATTTTTGAAAAAAAAAAAAAAGTACATCTCAACAAAACTGAATTTAGTGGTGTTTCAAATTCAAAAAAATATTTTTTCCATTTTGTTTTATTTCCTTTAAAAGCGGTTTTAACTGATGAAATAAATTGCTATGGATGAACTTGTAACTATTTCAATATGATCGACTGAAATACATTTTAAACTATTACATACTTACTATTACACATTTAAAAACTTAATTTTTTTATAACAGTTTGTTTTTATTTTCTTTTGATCTTACTGTACTGAGGTTTTAAATGTATTTCAAATTAATGGTGGATTATTTATGAACCTATGACAGTCTTTTTAATCAAAGTTTTATCTCCTTTTTAAAAGCTAAATGATGACCCCTCACCTCAAACTCCAGCACTGGAACACTACCGCCAAATAAGAGTGTATTATGTTTCGCTAAGGTCACAGGTCTTGTAAATATAATTGAACCTCGCCCATTCTTTTCACTCTCGCAAAGTTCGTCCACATTGCTTCTTGGCAAGATTGTCAATCGCCATTCGAATCCTAGCCGTGCGGAGTGGGTTTTTTCCCCCCCTAAATGGCTTATTTACTCTTCTTCCGCGAAAATGAGGGTACATTCAATCTAAAATTCCTCTCCCAACACCGTTAAATTACGACGCGGTGCAAAAATAATATATATTCAAAATAATTGCGTGCTTAGCTTTCTAATATCCGTGCTGGCTAGGCTCATATTTACAAAAATGAGAAAGGAATTAGGTAGGTATAATATGGAGGAAGTATATCCACATTTGCGCAAATTTGGGTACTGATACTCTAATCTACTTTAATGTATATATAATCAAATGCTAAAATAAGAGGAATTTTCATTTGGTTAAAAAGGTGTATATTTGTATTGTACTCTTGTTTAGTGTAAAAATGGGTGTGTTGCAAGGCCGTAGCCAGGGGAGGGTTTTGGGGGTTCAAACCCCCTCCGAAAATCTATGGACAAAATATATATGGCTTTATTTATGGTTCAAAAAATATCAAAATTAAGATACAAGTACAAATTAGGAGGCTGTGTTACCCTAAAAAGAACTTCAGAGAGCTTCTAAAGGTGTTTAATATTTAGAAATTGTCTTAGCCTCCAGCAGTTAAGGGATAATGTTGCCATAAAAAACACTTCAGATAGCTTCTAGAACTGTCTATCCTTTAGAATTTTTTCTGGCTGCTGGCAATTGGGGGATGTGCCCACCAAACCCCCCCTGAAATTATTGGCTGGCTACGGCCTTGGTCTGTTGTTCATAGTATATCTTTATGTTAGTATGTGTTGCACTGAACTAGGCTGGGCTATTCACATTTAACTACACTAGTTGGGTAGGAATGAGGTAGAGGGACTGACCACCTCATATAAGCATAAAAATCTGAAAATGGGAAATTTCAAAATGTGGCTCTAGGAAATGGGGGTGTTGGGGTGTGGAATATAGTTAGGAAAAAACTGAAGTGAAGTATAGAATTAAAATTTGGAAGACAGGTAGAAAACAACCCCAAATAATCAAATACATCTTGAAATCTTTAATTTCTAAGAGTATCTTGTAGAAAAGAGGGTGAAGGGGGATTCAAAACTAATAGAAATAATTAGTCTTCACTTTGGTAGAAAATGTGAAATTAGTAGGCAGCTAAGGGTCTACTCCAAATAGTTATAAAATTCTTATAACTTTAAATTTATATATATATATATATTTAAATTTAAAGTTATAAGATTTTTTAATTATCTAAGTCTCAGGAAATAGGGAAGGGAAATATATACAGAAACAAAATTTTTGGGTGTGGTAGAAAATTTGAATTTTTACATCTAAGTCAATTAGGACAACTCGAGATAACCAAATAAGTCTTAAAAATTGAAATTTCTAAATTGTAGTAAGAAAAATAGTTGTGAGGGCAAGAGGTTTAAAATTTCCAAAACTAACATAATAAACTACTTCCCAGTATGTTAGAAAATTCGGAAGCAAAGTAAAGGGACATAAGAGTCTTAACTAGATATTGTAAATTTGAAATAGGACCTGGGAAAATAGGGGAAGGGAGGATATAAAAAGAAAAAACTTTTAGGCGTGATGACAAATTTAAATTTGGCAAGCCGATATAAGTCCTCCTGAAGATATCCAATTAAATCTTAAAATTTGAAATTTATAAGTGGGAGTTGGAGAAATGGCATGGTGACGGGACTCAACATTTTCAAAACTGATACATTAACCTACTTCTCCGTGGGGTAGAGAAATGAAACTATTTAAGCAAACTACTACTACAAATAAACATAAGTTTGAAATTTTTTAATTTTGTAACGAAACTTTAGAGAGTGAAGGGGAATAAGCTATAGTTATAAAATACTTTTGAAATGAGATAGAACATTACAATTTGGCAAACAAGTAGAAAACTCCAGAATTTGCATAGTGGGAGAGTGGAAAACCATTTAGTAAAATCACCCGTGGACACACCTCGGGGCATCCAGCCGGGATTTGAGACCAAGCCTTCCCGTCACCATGAAACCAGGCCAAATGAGCTTGGTGCTTACTCCGCGTGCTCGCTGATGTGGGCTACCAGTTTGTTGTTCTAAATATAATTTACATATTCAGTTTTCACTATTTTATATTAAGTCACAGAAACTTGTAATAAATTAACTATATACAAATAGCCTAAATTAGTTGTTATATTTTTATTTATTTAATTTAGTGGGTCAAGTAAAGTATTAACATAAACTATATTATTAATCGTTATGTTAATAGATTTTAAAACATTAAGTAAAATAACACGTCAAATGTCCCTAGCTGGGATTCAAACACGTGTCTCCTATTTGTTTGTTTAGTTTCTTCAAGCACAACACTTGTCGCTATGATTTGTAGGGTAAAGGTTGAATGTTAATTGTGCTATCCTTGCCTGAACAATTCATTTCTCTTTCCCCATCCCACTTTGCGCCCGGCGTTTTCTGCCTCACAGAAGATAATAATTTTTTGCTTATCTATTGCGTTAAAAGAACTCTAGTACCTCTTTTTTTTGCGTGTGGTAGTTTTTGAGTGGACGAGTAACATAGATCTAAACCATGGGAAGACTTTCTCCCAAGTGAATTCGTTAGTCAAGGCAGATATATTTCACTGTCTTTAGGAAGGGAAGGGTTTCTTGGAGGGGGTTATTTTGATCATATTTATTAACTTGAAACTCAATTCGGCCCATGATCAATATATTACGTTCATGATTCTCCTTAAGCTATGGCCCTATCTAATAAGCCACTACGGTGTAATCCGTTAAGGTTAGACTGATATATTTCTGTCTAAAAAGGGTGTATACATATTGATTATATTATATATATAATTTTTTAATAGACTTTTGGGCTAATATGTTGGTGATTAGTAACTGTAACCAACTATGGAAAGTGTATTTTAGGTAAATGCAGTTGCATCAACATTCGCCTAGGGTGAAATAACCTACCTCGAAGGGGAAAAACATCGATACTGTGAATCTGTTTGGGGTATAATCCCGGCTTAAAGGGACAGAATATTGAATATTAAACACAACCAGCCCTGTCGGTGTTGAAAAAAACTTCTATACTTAAAAAAATAATGAGAAGTTAAGTTTTATATAACTGCACCGCAATTCGCCTATCAAGATAAACTCACATCCTATTTGCGGCCGCCAGACTTCGTCACATCCATTGTAGAGAAATTTCAAAGTTAAATTTGAAAAAACGCTAAAGTGTTTTTTTGTTTTTTTTCGTGAAGTACGAATATGTTAGTGCACCCCCTTTACCCGTTACTGATGGATTCAACCTCCAAATCTTCAGTTTCGCAATATACGTTGTACGTTGAATAAATGTAATATCGGTCGAGTGTTCTGGGAGGATCGTTCTACACATGGGATTTTTTCACTGTGGTTTTCCCCATCACCTTTTCATGCTAATTCGGGTATATTTCTTCTAAAACTGCCCTTTACATCATTTCATAGCATAAGTCGTTAATAACCATGAATTTAAATGTACCTAATGAGGAAAATCTGTATTAAAATGTATCATTGTACAGAGAGAATTGTAATTACTAGTCACCCACTTTTGTGGTCGATTGGTATAAGGCCCGCCTCGGTGGCGTAGTTGGCTAACGCGCCAGTCGTGTTGAGCTCGACCGCCGAGGACGGGAAGATCGACGTTCGAATCTCGGTCGGGTGAACAAGGGGTGGTTTTTCCTAAATGGTTTTCCACTCTCCCTTCACGCAAATGCGGGTTCACTTCCTCTAAATTCAACCTTCCCAATTCTCAATCCATTAGCGTAATTAGTACTTAAGCGTATAACCCGAACGGGTAGTAAGACGCGGTGCTAAATATTATTATTATTGGTATAAGGCCTCACTCTCGCAATAGACTATACTGCTGATAAGGGGGGATCGTGGTTCGAATCCCTTTTGGGTGTATTGTGGTTGGTGTTTCTTAAATGTTTTTTTACACCATCCCTCCACGCAAATATGGGTACACTTCTCCTAAATTAAATATTTCGTAATTAGTACAATCCGAACGGGAACACAATTACATAATTAGTTTATGAATTCCTGTTTATTCTCAGTTGTTTATATTATGGAAACCGGTCACACTACAACTTTCGATGCCAAGCGATACGTTATCAATGTGAACTGCGAACTTCCAAACGCACGTTCTCCTAATTTTATTGCACAATGCGATATTAATGACGTTATTGTTGACATGAGGATAGATAATTAACCAGTAGTTTTCCTACCGCGGATTATAGCTAGAGCCCCGTAAAAATTGTTTTAATTTTAGTTAAATTTCGTTTTTTAAATCTCACTTTTCGGTGTTATTCCGTGTTTATTCAAAACTATATGTTATCTTAGGTGTTTTAAGTATTATTTATATAATTATTGAGACAATACATGCACAATCAAAATTTATTATTGAAATCTTATATATTTGCTTTAAAATTCTTTTTCGAGTTTGTCTGCGTATTTCACAATTTTGCAGCCTAAAGTTAGCTTGCACTACATCAAATTACAGCATGGTCAAAATGTCTGCTTAATTTCTTCTTAATTTCGTGTTTATTTAAAGATTTTATTTTTTTGTAAAAGTGGTGTTGTTTCGTTTTATAGAAGGATTTCTTGTAACAAGACAATTTCGTTTTATTTCGCTTTTCAAAAACATTGTAAATCATATCCAAAAACTATCAAAGGAAAAAGTATTATTATTATTATTAGCACCGCGTCTTACTACCCGTTCGGGTTATACGCACTTACGCTAATGTGCAATAGTAGGGTGATTGTGAGATGAAATGGAGGACCTACAGTTTAACGTGGGATCCGAACCACGGTGGAGGCCTGGCATTCCTCACATTCACAAGTTGTGATTAATACACATCTTGTCAAAGGAAAAAGTACTTTATTCCATCTTTGTATGGAACTTTTCGCCTTATCGCGTCTCACCATTTTTACGGGGCTCTAATAATAAGGCATATTTCCTATTCAAAATTAATTTTCAGCCAAAAATATAGTATGGTCACAACCATAACCTGATCTTCAGATACCTTCGGGCATTTGATAAGATCTTTCTGATCACACCCGATTCAAGTCTGGTTTGTGGGTGACAGACAGCTCGAGGTTCGAATCCCAACCGTTTGAAATGAGGGTAGCTTTTTTCCCCCTAAATGGGTTATTCACTATACGCAATCGCGGGTACATTTTTTCTATATTATACATTCCTTTTCACCACCCAATTAATTTAGATAAACACAAATACCCCGAGCGGTTAGTAAGACGCGATGGCATCAAAAGCTATCAGCATACGACTTACTAACTTAACTTTATAACAGAATAACACCCAATACCTCGGCCATAAGTTCTTGACCAATTTTCCCGCTGTGTGGGAAATTGAACCATGGACATTTTTTTTTCTCTCAATAGATAGGTGGGCTATCAAACTATCAGTAAAGTTACATTTGCAGATCTTATGATTGCATATGATCATATTATGATAGTAGTTATAATGTGTTGTATTTTTCATGTAACTAAGCAAACATATAATTGAAATTTAATTTTATACACAGTCTTAAAACGGCCACCACACTATGTGACGTTAAATACATGGACCATTTCTAAATACACCTAACAGGGACATTCTTTGAACCGTGGCTGAACGACGTATGTCCATGGTTTTTCGATATGACTATCAGTTTCATTATGCTAGCCGCTCAAAAGGTTTTTCGTAAAGCCTGTTCATGACAGTTTTTTTTACCTGGATGACAGTTAAAAAATCATCTGTTTACATTTTAGGTTGCCAACACTTGTAAAAGATCACTGTTTTTTTATGGATGTTAATTTTTTTAATTACAAGTTATATTTTACATTTAAAATAACGTAAACTTAAGTTTTCTTACACTGTTTCGTAACTTTTAATAATTTATTTTTACCCAATCCGAAATAATATTTTAAACGTAATAAAAAAATAGTCTACTTATTCTCAGTTTTGAAATGTTATCTATTATGTGTAATATAGTGCATACATTAATACCTTTTAATACAGGCATCATATTTACTTGGAAAAGAGAAAATACTTTTCATTTTTTTTATATAGATAATAAATTATTTTATCGTATTTCGAAATATTCAACTTGGTAAAATATTTTTATCCACTGCGTGGGTGCATCATTGTAAAGAACTTGTTTCCGTTACGTTAACTCACATGGTTTAAATTCGTCGGTCGCCATTTTGAAGCTATATTTGTTAGACCTTTTGTGAAAGTGATGTGAATAATTTTTTTTTTAAGGGAAGTAAAATTTTAAATAAGCTTTGTGCCCGACCTCAAATAAAAATATAAGTAATATTGCCATAAATCACTGTGATTTACTATCCAATTAATACATTACCATACGTTTTCATTACAGTTAATCCAAAGTGAAAGATGTCAGCTGTTGGCGGAGGGATATATTAGGGATTGTTTCTAGTAACTTTTTGAGCTGTCATCCAAGTAAACTAAGGTCGTGAATGTATTATATAGTAGCACATATCAGATGATTTGAATTTAAAATTGTAAGCAGTCGACAGAGAATCGTGGGCGTATTACTTATAAATATCTCTCTCTCTCTATATATATATATATATAAATTTGTTGTTGCGAAAATGCCCTCTCAAACTACGCAGATAACGACTATTCTCTATGAATATACAGTAACTTATTATTGAATATAGGGCTAGTAATATTTTTCTGTCTAGCTTCTGCTGGCCCGCTTTGATGGTCGCGTGGTCTAACGCGCTTCTCTCGCAGTAGACTAGACTGCCGATGACGGGGATATCGAGGTTCGAATCTCTGTCGGGTGTATTGAGAGTGGTTTTTCCAAAATGGCTTTCCACTCATACCTTGACACAAATGCTGGTAAACTTCCTTCTAATATAACCTCCCTAATCCTTAAAACCTTTAAAACCATTAGTTTATAACCCGAACGGGTAGTAAGACGCGGTGCAAAGAAAAAACCTACAGTTTACAGAACTACAAGTATACATTCATAAGTAGTTATGTTATCTGCAGCTGTCACTTTTGATAGATATTATGAATACTCATAAAATAACACGTCATATTTTACAATTTCATCAATATTGGTCGATTTTTTTTTTCAAAGGTTAATTCTACTATAAATCTATTATATTTGCTTGCGTGTGTTGAAACACTCCAGACTGAATGGTGTTCATATCTCTAAACAAAATGTTATCTCGCAGAGTAGGAGCTTGTGAAATAATCTTTTCCTCCCTACTCGGCCGTAGTGGCTTATGAGTATCGTAGCGCCATGCGTTCAACTACGTGTGTGATAGATAGAGGTCACGCCATTGAATCCCGCCCGATACACTCAAGTTCAGGACTGTCCACTCAGTGGTTTGACTCAAACTGTGGAGGAAGGTCTGGTAGGACGGAGAGGAATGAACAACACTTGATCTCGCTCGCATTTGTAAAACACTCGAATAAAACGTCAATATTTAATGGGGGGGGGGGGTCTGTTTTACGGGTGAAAGAGGCGTTTTTGGATCGAATCCCGGGTATTATTTTCCTTAATAATTTCCCACCTTCTCTGTCTCCACACACAAATGCTGGTATATTTTATCTAAATTCTACCGTGCTCCAACCTACCCCATTTATTTTATATATGCAAATAATAGAGAAAAACAATGGTTGTAATATTATCATTTGTTTATTAAGAATCCTACTTTTGTTATCACCGCTTAATACTACCTGTTCAGGTTGTACGCATATATTATAATATGGGGTAGGGATAAGTAAATAAACATTTTAGAGGTAATCTATCTGCATTTGCATGGAAGGAGAGTGGGAAACGATTAAAAAAAAACACCCTTAGTAGATCTCATCGGTAGGTTATATGAACTCTAATCTCCCCTTCATCAAAAGGTCAGTCTAACACGAAATTGACACCTTAGACCATTCGGCTATTGAAGCGAGTCTTAGACGTCTTGATTATAAAGTAACTTTTCTAAAATAATCAGTGTAGCCTGCTTACTGTACATTTGTGATACCGCTTTTTAATTTTGAACTGAGGATGAAATAGTTTTGTACTCCCATCCATTTTGAGTAACTAGGCTATATTTTTGCTTTATTATTATTATTATTATTATTATTATTATTATTACTATTATTATTTGAGGCATTTAACATGCACTCTCTGGACTGATTGATCATATCAGGACACGACTGATAAATTATATTTAGAACAGGCACAACACCCATAATTGTTAAAGGGTAAACCCACATTTCACCGATGATATTTTTTTTAGGCCATGCCGGGAATCCAACTCGGAATATTCACTGCTCAAGAGGCAGACACTCTACCCACTAAAATAGGGTGTCAAACAATTTTACCTCATCATAATGGTCACTCCAAGTTAACAGACCGTTGTACGTTTGTACTTGCACAGTTTACACAACGTTCATTATCATAAATGCCAGTCTCCTTGTTTACTTTCTTGTGACGTACTTCTGAAGACATTAAGTAATGTGAGGGAAAGTGTTTTAATTTGCTAAACATTTTAAGATTTCAAATTGTAACAGTGTATTGTGGGCCAGATTAGAAACTCTCGCAAGCTGACTATTGTCAGAGCTTGGTCAAGCTACTAAGTTTGATTCCCTGTAATAATTGGGCTCTATGTATAATTCCCCAAAGATGTCCTTTATTCTCCCCCCATCCTTTTTTTTCTGAACTCGATATCAAACCCAATCTCTTAGCATTGACCGCGTAGTCTAAGTCGTTTGTCTCATGTTGCACTCGGTGGCATTCTTACCATCGTCTCACCACGCTAATGCGCGTATATTTCCTTTAAATTACCCTCCTCACACAGTTCAATTATCATAGAAAGGGTCTTTTAGAAAATACAACTTTTTTTTTCTGCGGCCAACATTGATAACATTTTATTATATTATTAGTGTTAATTTATAGTTATTGATGTTATCTATTAAAAGTAACATCTGCAGATCACATGATTTGACGTATGAATACATGAAAGTATATCAGATCTAGTAACTTTTATAGCTGCCCTATAAAAATTCTACTGAACTAATTAAAAATATGCACTAAAGTAAAATGGTGGCAGACCTCATAATTGATATAAATTTATTTTCCAACTCCTTATTTTGTGTTAAACGTCAAAGAACAGTACATGTTTTATAATCTAGATGGTACTAGTTATGTAACGTTTGATAGTTAATTTATGATAATTATAATCCAAGTTCAGCCAATGACAAGCTGTCTTGTGCAAAGGTCAAGAGCCTCTTTTATCTAAGACATTTACGCTTAATTTTATTACACACATATTAGCAATACTTAATCAATAATTAAATGTTATCTAGTTACGCCCAAAAAAAAGTTGGTATTTTCTAAAAGGCCCCTCCTATAAAGATTTGGGCGTATTTCAGTTGGGACACTAGTTTACCTCCGTTTAAAAGGGTATCGTTAATCCTATATTACATTTGGGCCACGAGTTCACCTTCATTTAAAAGGGTATCGTTAATCCTATATTGCATTTGGGCCACGAGTTCACCTGCATTTAAAAGGGTATCGTTAATCCTACATTACAGTTTGGACAAGAGTTCCTCCTTAAATTGTGAGCAAGATGCACTAGTGACTGATGTACTACTCGGCCCCTGCTGTTGTGGTGCTCCATTTAGGATTGTTGTAAATGTTTTCTCAAGCTGAGCGAAAAACAGCAAGTGATGGATAGTAAGACACAATAAAATGCTAAGTAATCTTACCTAATAGAAGTCATAAATATTGGCGGGGCTGAATACATATCTACATGCAGGTTTATTTTCTGTTAGTAGTCCTCCTTGCCAGTGAACGTGACCTAACTAATCTATGAACTTTTTGGGCAAGAGGTCAGTGAGCCAACTGCTATGTGCCGAAAAATTTGACTGTAGGTCTACACCTTTGGGATATCTCCGGTTAATAGGTTGGACTGGGTGTAATCATCCGGCTACCAGTTCGGAACTAACTAAGAAGTGACTTTTTTAAACATTAAACTTTGGTTTGGAGAGGTTATTAATTAAGAAGGTTTCCCCGTTTATCATTGGCTTTTAATACTATAATCCTTGTGTGGATGCATCTTTAAACCCTAATTTATAAGATGGCCTAGTTGTAAAACAAAATAATTGGTATAGGTATTCAGTATTTTAACCATCAAGAAATTATTTTGTTTCCGAAGTTGTCAATAAATGTCTTAAATAAAATTGATTTCGGTCAATTTTTACCACATTGTGTGGACACAATCTTTCTATGGCAGAGTGGACTCGCGGTGAGAAAATATTATTATTAGAAAAAAAGTTTTTATGCTAACATTAAACTATGTTATTGTTAATATGTTTATATCATTATTGGTACTTTCTATCTGAAGTGAGATCTGCACTTGATATGATTGACGTATAGAAGCATTAAAGTAGTTTACGTGACTTATGAAACTGTCGAATAGTTTTCTGCATACTGTTTTTTTTAAGTAGGCTTACTTAGACAGTATCCTAGCATGAGAGCTGATAAACGCCGATTACTTATGGATAGTAAAAAAGAATCTTTATCATATATTGTTAAAAAAAATTAAGTTGACAATATATAGTTTTAAGATTATTCAAGATTGTTTTGAGGTTTCAGAATTAAGTTATTTTTCCAATAAGACATATTACTGTAGTGTGAAGATATTTTCTTTCAAGTACACTGGGCCCTTACCTGCTGATGACATAATGATAAAATTGAAAAACCTAATTATTAGATAAACTCAGATGGTTGTGTTTATTTTTAAAAACTAAAATAAACTTAACTACGTTTGGTTAAAAAAAAGGGGTAGGGTTGGCTATATTTTATATCGGTGGGCTTCAATTACAAACCTCTCTCCCCCCATCCCAGATCATGCACTTTGGTTGAGTTTATAATTATTCTATCAAATTATCAGCTAATATATGATAAATATACTTTTTTCTATCCATAAGTAATCGGCGTTTATCAGCTCTCCTGCTAGGATACTGTATAAGTAAGCCTACTTAAGAAAACCGTATGCAGAAAACTATCAGACAGTTTTATGAGTCATTTAAACTACTTTGATGCATTTATAGACTACCTTAATCATATTATATACCTTACCATGTTTACCTTAATTTCATAAGTGCAAAACTTTGTGTTAAACGTGGCTGTAAATAACTAATTCCACATTTTCATACAATTCTTTCTTCAACTATTAAACTTGAGTTTTTTAATTCAACAGGGGTGTGCTAGTTGGCACTTTTTCATCTTCATTTTAGCGTGAGCCATATTTTTACAATCCACTTCTTAAAGTATACCCTCACCCATATTCCAAACACCTTATATGACCTAGATTCATTGTTCTTCTCAATGACCCAGTAAGATAATAAATAGTTGGTTAGATTGCTGTCGTCCGTTATCTTAGCTCAGTCAGTTGCGGGTCTGTCTATTGAGCTAAAGGGTCTCGTGTTCGATTCCTGGTATGGCCAAAAAATCAATCATCGTTGAAATTTGGGTTTCCCGTTTCACGGAGATGAATTAACCGCTGAGGGCTGAAGGTTTTCTGTTCTAGATTTAAGTTAGTTTATAAGTCGTGTTCAATCAGTTAAGAAAGTGCACGTTAAGATACTTTCCCCCCGCCCCCCACATCCATTATTGTTTCCACCCAATGTCTTAGGTCAGTTTTTTTATTCATGCCATATATTTTCCACTACCGGCTTGCTAGACCTATCGTAGCTTTATATGCCTTATTATCTACCTTAATACTAGGACAGGCACCACATCCAGTCCCCGGCCGTTAATTTATCGATGCGAATGGGTAAACCCATATTTTCATCAATAATACATTTTCAGTCATGTTGGAAACTGAACCCGGGACCATTCTTTAAATTATGGGGGAAGGGGGGATAGCTTTTGGACCAGAATAATATTGGATAAAAATAAAACTTTGATGGGTTGAAAAAAATTAATGACTTGCGGGGTGAGGTGGGGGATTTTATATCGTTAAAAAAGTGATATTTTAGAAATACATTTGTGGCTGCCGTTGATACACAACCAACTCTTTTATTTTTAATAAATAATCAAATATCTTTTAACTGATATAAAGCAATGGTATGTAGTAATATACTTTGAGACGTAATACATGTAAAACAATGTCTAAAAACAATTAGGTTTTAAAGCTGAATAGGCTGAAATACACCCTGTTTCACAAACGTTCGTCGGATAAGCCAGCAAGTAAAGTTGCCTGTGTATTCTCAAAGGTCATTGTTATTTTGAAAGTGTGTATGACAGAGCAAACATTGCAACTCATGCTTAAGTAGCTTTGTCGACATACTTAATGTAAGTTGTGTGACCTTGTACATTAATAACTCCATAAGAAGAACCTTTTAGAAAATTCAAACATATATTTGTTAACATTGATAATATTTTACTATATTATGTTTTATTTTACAGGTATTGACAGTATCTATCAAAAGTTGTACATCTCCATAACACATAATTTGACGTAAGAGTACATCTGGTAACTTTTCTAGCTTTCAGATAAGTCCTTTCTATGAAAATTGGACTGTATCCTAACCACTTGGCTGCCGAAATTAAATCAAGATGTATAGTTCTCGGACAAAGTTTTTAGTTCTCTAAAAACAATGGTTTTACTACTTGAAATGAGTATGGTAGGTTTTTGTATTTTAACTTCAACTGAGAGAAAAGAACTATTTATTTGACTTGAGCATACCGTTCAAAACCCAAGATAATATGCTTTGAAGAAAAACAAACCATGTGTTGAGGTATTGCAGCCTTCGGAAATAAGGGGAATATTGAGACTATAAAATCCATTCACGGTAGAAATTACTCTCTGAAAGGTCTTTTTTTTCTTACCAATATCCTACTATATAATAGATTTCTGGTAGGGAAAAAGGCCTTTCAAAAACCCCTTGACACCCACTTTTTAGGGGGCATCGCTGATTCTCTATCTTTCTTATCCCACTACTTTGAATCAAATTTACAAATATTACAGTAATTGAATTATATAATGGGGCAATTATGAAAATAATTATGTAAAAAGCACCCCCAACCCCCTTTCCAAATTAAATTTCTGGGTTCGCTCCTGAGTAAGACGCGGTGATAAATAATAATAATAATAATAATAATAATATTGGAATATGGCCAATGAATGTTCTACTGAGTTGTAATGAGAAAAATAATTCAAAGGTATAGTTTAAGCAAACTCTGCTTTTCCTGGCGACACACCACGTCACTGGGTGACACACCCAAACATCGGCTCAATGATCACATTCACAATGTCCTGTCTGGGCGATACTGCTGCGCAGGATATATTCTTTTTCTGAGAGACACCGGAAGTCGTAGGAAGTTAGAAATGAAGGTAGCCTAACATTTGTTTCGTCAACACGGAAGTTTTCATTCACCTCCCATAAAATAAAGCTTAAAAAGTTAGTTATTTCTCCATTCCAGGTAGAATGCAAGGACTTTAAGAACTTCATGGTCGCAAAAATAAAATTGCCTTTTCAATATCATCGGCCTTTCAATAACCTTTCGATTGTTTTCTTTCAATAATAAGCGTGATCTTTTCTGCCTGTCTGCCTTTGAAGGACTTCGTACATGCTGCCTTTGAAGGACTTCGTACATGCGACCATTTTACAGTGGACCTTCCTGTGGTCGTGAACAACCATTTAAAAACTGTAACTTTCCAAATAATCGGTGTGAATTGACCTTAGTGGTAAGTTATATGCAATTTCTTGAATATGGAGAGGTCACACTGTGTGTGTGTGTGTTTGTTTGTTTTACTTCACATGGAGCTATTAACGTACACTTTCTAAATCCGACTTGATATTTTAGCACACGAGACTTATAAAATAACTGAAATCTTTAATAGACACAGAACCCCCCACCCCCTTCGGACCCCCGCTGTGAGTGGAAGGTGAAACCCACATTTCAACAATAATAAGTGTTTTGGTCATGCCAGGAATCAAGCCGGAACCTTTATACTCCATTCACGGTAGGAATTACTCTTTGAAAGGTCTTTTTTCCTTACCAATATCCTACTATATAATAGCTTTCTGGTAGGGAAAAAGGCCTTACAGAAAACAATTCTTACGCTGAACAGACTTTATCTCAGTAGGCAGACATTCTACCGACAAAGTTAAGAGGTTGGTGGTACAGGCTTCCTTTTCTATGTGGCTTTTGTCTACCGAGGAAACAAATATAGCATAGTTTGGATATTTCAAATTTAATATTTAGCATTTGAAATGTTGGCATCATATGTGATCATCAGTCTTTAAGCATGCTTTGGTAGCCCCAAGCTCTAAGGTATCACTATCGTTTTAGACTAGACTGCCGATGACAGGGAGATCAGGGTTTGAATCCCAGTCGGGTGTACTACTTTTAGCACCGCGTTTTATTACCCGTTCGAGTTATACACTTACGTACTAATTACGCTAATGATTTTAGGGACTATGAAGGTTATATTTAGAGGAAGTGTACCCGCATTTGCGTGGAGAGAGAGAGAGTGAAAAACCATTTTGGGAAAAAACCTCGGGACACCTGACCAATGCGGGTACTTTTCTCTAAATTCAACCTTCCTCATCCCTAACTAATTAACCTAATTAATACATATGCGTACAACCCGAACGGTTATTAAGACGCGGTGCTAAAAAAAAAGGCTGCCGTGGACCACCAGTGGTCAGAGGACCACACTTTGAGAAACACTTGTCTTAGATCGATATCACATTTTCTTACTCACGTTCACAGACTACTATTTTTTTCCTCCCATCGCGATCGATAGTTGAGGGTGAACTGTTGTATATTATACGAACAATGGGAAGACTTTGTCTTACGCATCATAAATAAAAGCTATAAATAGAAGTTTTCTCTGTAGGGCCCTACAGATGATCCAATCTGGTTGGCCCGACAAAATCGGGTGTTACCTACAGAAAACCTGACTTAAGTGTCCGATTTGATCAGTTGTTTTTTTCTCCAAACGACACACGCATCATCCCTCCTATATTATCCAAACATTAAAAAGTTGGGCTCGCGCTAATAACATCGTTAGGGATTAATTCCGGAAAAAGAAAAATGTGGGCCAAAAAAAAAAATAGCTATTTGAACGGAAAAAATTCATTCATTTGTACAACTGACACGCTGATCACTCGAAAATCTACATACGACACGATTTGGTCGGACGGTCATGCGGTTGGATGTGTCGGGTGACACACCTACGCACGACCCGATATTGCGCCTGATCTGACCAAATCGGCCCAACCACCTAACCAAATCGTGTCGACTGTAGGACCCTTTTGACTTAACTTGGGTGTTTCACATTCATTCATTCATTCTATCATTCATTCATTCATTCCCACGAATGAATCCACGAATCTATCTCTTCAAACTGGAGAATTTATCATTCATTTGAAAAAATTGCTGGTCTTTAGTTACTTTTGCACAAAATATTTTTAACTCACAATACCTATAAACAGCCAGTTGATCACGGTTCAACTACCCTTTTGAATATCTCTTCCCCCCCCTTTTATTATTGACCCCGGAACACCAGTAAACATGTTGGGCTACAGGCAAGGAAACAACTAGGAAAGTGAGGTAATTTTTTTAAAATAGAGGTTTCATCCGTTTTCGGTGGCTGCATAGTCCTAAGCGCTACTCTCGCAGAAGGCTAGACTGCTGATGGCAGGGAGATCGAGGTTCTACTCTCGGTCAGGTGTACTGAGGATGGTTTTCCCCAAAATAGTTCTCCACTCTCCCTCGACGCAAATGTGGGTACGCTTCTTCTAAATATAACCTTTCTAATGCCTAAAACCATGACTCGCTGCTTTAAAAAAAGTTTCGTTACTTCAGTTTTAGAAAAATTAAAAATTTCCAAAAACCAAATGGCTTCAACATGTCTAAAGAATAGATGGCCAACTTAATACTTAAAAAATAAGAGGGGAAGAAATGGAGAGTTTATACAAACAAATTATTTGTTTAACAAACATAGTCTCTTGTGGGATACAAATGACGCCTACCACCTGCACCGATGAATACGCGGAATAAACGTCGAGCTCATATAGTCTGGTGTGCTGGTGTTGAAGAGGTTTGGCGTCAAATCCCGTCCTGAGTACTGAGGATGGTTTTATACTCTTCCCCGCCACGTAAATAAGGGTGCATTTCACACCAGATTCTATCTAAGCCCTGATCTTTTTACAGGAAGCCCACTTTCGAGCACCAACATTGATTGAAAGTCACTAAAAATTTGGCATTTAAGAAATATGTCTTATTTGATTTATTACTTATAATTTTTTTTTCCAGTACATCGTCTTACCACCCGTTTGGGTTGAACGCATATGCACTAATTACGCTAATGTGTTAGTAATTAATAAGGTTGAATTTAGATGACGTGTACCTGCATTTGCTTGCAGGAAGGAAGAATAGAAAATCCCATAGGGAAAAAACATCCTCGGTTCACCCGACAGAGATTCGAACCTTAATCTCCCAGTCATCGACAGTGCAGTCTATTGTGAGAGCGACGTCATAGACTATGAGGCCACCGAAGCGGGCTAATATAAATTAAGCTTATCCCAAAAGTTACCAAAAGCTTACAATATTACTTCATTATGAATTAATGTATAATTTCTCTTTATATTATTAGCTAAGCGAACTGGTAATATAATTACAATTTTTCTTTTCTCCCGCCATCATGGCAACATAAGTTCCAAGTTTTCAAATGGCGAGCTTCATATGAAAGCATCCCCACTCAATGAATGTAGTTAAATACGTATAGCTCGGAATACGTGACCCAAAAGAATAAGTAATCCTATCTATTTGATGTATCCTTTGTTTGTATTCATTCATGTCAACTTTGTGTTAAACTCAAAATTTTCATTGGATCTAAGAAAGATACTAGATCAGCTTTCACTTGTTCATACGTCAAGTCATGTGATTGACATCTGTTAATGAAAATGGATATGATCAATACCTATAAAATAGCACTATTAATACCGAAACGTGATATCATTGTTGGCAGCAAAAAATATAATTTACTCCCCAAAATATCCTTCCTATGAAATTTGACTGTAACGTAAGTGTAATGTATACTAACATTGACTAAAAATCACAATATTTACATTACAGCTGTAAAAAATAAAGATATTAGCATAACAAAACATATTGCCTGACACATAAACACATGCAATTAGATTTTGCAACACATTTTGAACTGTCAGATAAGGTGATCAGATTCTACCATTACTATCCCACAGACCACCTTTATGTATTTCAAAGGTAAAAAAAAACACTTCCAGGAGACACTGTAATGCAATTAGTACTAACGTCATAAATAACTACTCGTTCTAAATGTGACTCTGGTTGTTTATCACAAGATTCCGTCAGTCAGGTGTCATGTATTACGATGGGTGAGAAAGTCAAACTGCCAAAGAGGACGACGTGGGGTTGGTCACGTACGCACTCGGCCCTCCACGTGTGCGTTAGCGATCCAGCGACCTCCTTGCCTCGTCTGTGTTCCTGCTATGTTAACCTAAGCGATATCTTCGTCGCTCGCTGGAAAGCTGTGCTGCTCTATTCAGCCCCAACCAACACCCTCCCATCTTCAGCTTGCGTAGTCGAACTCTTTGCGAACTGGCTTGTCAGTCAGTTGTTGTCACTTGAGTTATTTTAAAAGATCAATTCGGTGTAAAACTGCCTGTCTGCTGATGGATGATAAGAGTTTTTTTTTCTCTCTCTTCTTCTATGATTACTGACGGAGCAAGCAAGCAAGGTCACTTGGTACTTGAGATTTCTTTCAATATCTCTCTCTCTATTTTCTTTCACCCAGCTTGTGACAAACAGCAGCTGCCAATACACATTATTTGGTTTATAGACAGACTATCATCTATTTTGATATATTTTGCCGTCTAAATAGATCATATTTTTACTTTATCGTTCTATAAGCATTAAGATTATCTATGAAAAGTGATGATTGTAGATCACATGAGCTTATGTAAACATCTTTGAAAATTGTTTAATACGATATCTTATATAACGGAGTCAATTTGCATAGATAATATAAAATATTTAAAAATCCGATTCAGATAGGAGGAAGCATGTAAATAACCCGAAAGGCTAGACGTGGTGTGGTGCTAAGTATTTATTATTTATTATTGTTATTACTATTATTATTAGATAGGTGGTTATTTTGTAGTTATATAAGTTACTAAAACCATTTTAAAATATGTATTCGTACAGTAGGGGCTTTTAATCTGCAAATTTAATTTTTCATAGTCTATAATATAAATACTGTATCTATAAAATAATACAAATAATGAAGTAAAACATCTCTTTTGACCGTATATATAATATGTTTGTATTTTCTAAAAGTTCCTTCCTATCAGAATATTTCTATATGATTATATATTTAGTCACTGTTAACCAGGGTGTGGAAGGGGTTGCAAACAGGGCATTCTCCCCCGTTACCCTCCCCTTTGCCCCTTTTTCTACTCCTTAAATTGCAATTAGTTTCAATAAAAGTTTAAACCATATGAAATAAAACAAAATTACAAAGTGTCAGTGGCGTAACCCAAGAGAAGAGGGAGGGGGGGCAAGCAAGATTTTACCCCCAAACACCTCTTTTAAACTAGATTTTAAAAAAACCCAAACCTTTCCTTCGCATCTGACAAGACATGTATTAATCACAACTTGTGAATGTGTGGAATGCCAGGCCTCCACCGTGGTTCGGATTCCACGTTAAACTGTAGGTCCTCCATTTCATCTCACAATCACCCTATCATTACACATTAGCGTAAGTGCGTATAGGCCAGACGGGTAGTAAGACGTGGTGCTAATAATAATAATAATAATTATTATTATTATTATTATTATTATTATTATAATTTAAATAAAAAATAATACAAAGTATAGCTAAATTATATAAAAATGAAATAAAAACCTCAAAATATATTTTAGAAGCATTTGATATTCATCTATTTTCTTGACATTCGGTGGTTAGGTGATATGTGCCCTGAATCCCCCCTATCTCCTTAACCTCACACCCCAATATTTACTTTCTCTCTATCTTACAGGTAGAGAAAGTATGGTGATCGTCAAAAAAATCGAACTCGAGATTTTGATGAATTTTGACGTTTCATGACTTCCTGAATCCGAAAAAGTGGTTTTTGAATTTCCGTCTGTCTGTCTGTCTGTCTGTCTGT
>CABFWB010000104.1:32310-53261 GCA_902151455.1 Timema bartmani | reverse complement strand
AAAAGAGGGGGGGGGGGGGGGGGGGGGTTAAGTCATATCGGGGACCCTTTCTATTACACAAGATAGCAAATATTTGCAATGAAATCTTAACATTATTATAAAGTACCTACAGCTATAATTTTAAGCACAAAAATATGTCTAATGCAATACGATTATTATGTCTAATACGAAAAATCAGCTACTTACAGCTGCCAGTTAGGTACGCCTGAATCTAGTCTCTTCATTTAAAACGTTTTTAAGGACTTTTTAAATTTAAACTAAATAAAAGTCTGTTTTTTTAGCAAAAAATTTGGTGTCTTTAAAAGGTTTCATTACGTCATCACACAAGCTAACTTCTAGCATTGTTTTTTAATTTCCGTATTTATGTTGGGAAACAACTTGTTCATTCTTGATTAACAAACTTTTGTTTTAAAATAAACATTGTTGAGGACCTTCCAACATTTTCCAACATTCGCATTTGTCATCAAATGAAAGTGACTGCAACACAAGATTTAAAGTAAAATATTCTAACACTTGCTAAAAAAATCAAATTTCTGTGAAAATTTAAGAGAAAAAATTTTAGATTTTTTTAAAATCTTAAATCTATTTTTGTAATAATTAATAAGGATTTTAAATTTTTTTCCTTCAGATTGTGACAGTAGTGGACTTTCTTAAATGCGGCCCTCTCATTATTTTCCATTTTCAATGTGACCCCTTTGATCAAACGAGTTTGACACGCCTGGTATAACATTTGTTGATGTTATTTTACTTTTTATTCATGTTATTTTATAATCATTGTTACTATCTATAAAAAGTATGAATACGTGAAAGTATAGGAGGTTTATATTATTTTTTATCTGTCAGATAAGATTGTTTCTAAGAAAATTGGACTCTTAAACAAAAAGTTTGTGTACCCGCGTTGGAAACTTCGTAGCGCATGAATTTGTAGCAATTACAATAGAGGACAGAACGAACCCATTTTCACTTTAGATTAGAAAAAAAAAATCTTACTAAATGTATAACATGAATAATATAATAAAGTAATTAAATAATAATACTTAGCACTACGTCTTACTACCAATGTTCGAGTTATACGCTTAAGTACTAATTACGTTAATGGGTTAGGAATTGGTAAGGCTGAATATAGAGGAAGTAAGTCCGCATTTGCGTGGAGGAAGAGTGGAAAACCATTTAGGAAAAGCCACCCCTAGTTCACACGAGCGAGATTCGAACCCCGATCTCCCCGTCATCGGCAGTCTAGCTCAACACGAAACTAGCGCGTTAGCTAACTACGCCACCGAGGCTGGTAATTAATTAACTCTTTAAGTAATATAAAAAAAATGCTACCCTTGTGCATTGCTCTAAACGTAGATTTACAATTTTCTGAATAAAATAATTCACTTTTTGACATTACATCAAATAATACAAATAAATAAATTAAAACGTCATCAACGTTGAACGCAAAAAAAAAGTTCGTAGCCTATATTATAATCCTGTTGGTTTTCGGAGACTTGCGTTACTTGAGAACATTTCTAGAAATTGTCACCCGGCTGAAATGAAGCGTGATTAAATTCTGTCCGCCGGGATGAATTCAACAAGTTCTCTCGCAATGAAAACTATCTGGGGTAGTCATTTCGTCCCGTTAAAAGCTTTAACTTGTAGTTGAAGTGTAACCTGTGAACTACTGCTTGTCATTTGTTTCAGCTGAGATCTCAGCGGGCGGGACTGGCTGTTATGCGTGTTAAAGACGTGAGAGAAACTAGATGTCAAATCTTCGGATTTTAGTCGCTTTGAAATCGAACGGTCAGGGTTGTCGACCTAGATAGATGTAGCTTTTTTTCATATGGGGTTTGGTGGTCAAAATAATCATATACAGGCTAGCGGTGCGTCTAGGTTTTTTTTGATGGAACTAAACATATTTTAAACTAGCGTGTTTTTTGTATTATTTTATTTTATTTTATTTTATTTTATTTTATTTTAAAGTAATCTAGGAGCTTAGTAGTAAAGTTGAAATATACTTACTAAATCATTTCAAATCATTATACATTAAACATTTAGTTAGAATATAAAGTTAAACTGATAAAAAGTATATATAATGAATAGAACAATATGACATCCTCGATTAAATTGGCAAATTTCCAACATTTAAGTTCAATTCTAACGGGAAATTATATAGTTTTGATTACTTTTGGCGGGCTCTTGAAATACTAATACGAGCTGGCAACACTGCGTACAACCCTGTCGTAATATTTTAGCGACCCGCCTAGGTGGCGGTAGTTAGCTAACGCTCTAGTTTCGGGTTGAGTTAGACTGCCGGGCACGGAGAGATCGATCTCTCCCTCCACGTAAATGCGGGTTCACTTCATCTCTAGTTAACCTTCCCAATTCCTAACCCATTTTCGCAATTAGTATTTAAGCGTTTAACCCGAACCGAACGGGTAGTAAGACGTGGTGCAAAGTATTATTATTAATATTTTACCGATAATTTTAATATCAGTCATCATTTGTGAAGAATCAATGACGATGGAACCTTCTTTGTGTGGGGGAGGGGGGCGGGAGTTAAAAAAATGTTTTAGGGTTACCCCCTACACATTCCTACTCTTCATTCCCTCCCGATAAAATGGATTTCCCTAAAATCTATTTGGAATGGTCCCTCCACAATTTTTAAACATGAGAAGCCTCTAGAACCTATTTAGAGAAGTCTTCATGATTTTTTAAAATCAGATTCCTCTAGAAGATATTTGAAGTGGTCTTCCCCTAGAAATTTTTGAAATTTGGATGTTCCTCGAAACTATTTCGGGTGATCCTCACGACTAGCCTTAATTATTTCCGGCGATTAGATGCCTTTCCCGGGAATATTTTGAAAAGCGGATCTTTAAAGCTATTTAAAATAAAGTTCTCGTATGGATTTTTTTTTAAATTATATGCCTTTAGAATATATTTGCAGTAGTCTTACCTTAGAAATTTTTGAAATTTCGATGGTTTTAGAAGCCTAACAGATGTCTTGATAATTTATTCAAAATGGTATTCTGCAGCAAATTTTTTTAAATTGAATGTATCTAGAAGTCATTTGGAGTTTGATTTAAGGCCATGTTTAGGCTTCATATTCGATAATATCGAGGATTTGAAATATAGCTAGGGGATGGAGGGGCAAATTCTTTCCAATGGGCAATGTCCCCTGCCCTTTCCTCCCGATTCCGCCGCCACTTGGAGTGGAGGATAAATGGAGAACGGTATTTATAGTAGGTTTCTGGTAAAAAGAAAACTTTTTTTTTGCTATCAACACTGATAACATTTTATTAAATTATTAAATTGTTAGTGTAATTTTTGTGTAGGGCATATTGATAATATCTATTTAAAATGACAGCTGCATATTATAAGACTTGACGTAAGAATACGTGAAAGTAGATCTAGTAAGGTTTATAGCCGTCAGATATTGGTTCTTCCTATCACAATTGGTGCATAGTTCAATTGGGCTTTGTATATTTCTGTAACAGTAAGAGTAAAATCATCTGCCCAGATCAATACTAGAGCTAATAATATTAGCTATCAGGCAAGTCGCTACGAATATATTAGCGGAATAGACGGTCCCTAATGAAATAGTTTGGACCGTGTGGCTGGCTAAACGTTATCAACATTTTAGAAAACATTCTAAAAGGCCAGTTAACATCTTCAAGTCATGTAAACACATTGTGTTTCAACCAACGACGACTTTCCATTGAATATGGTAATATGGTATGGTATTGGTACCGAAACATGTAGGATAATAATCTTCGAGAATTCTCCATCTGATCTGGACTACCAAAAAGGAGTAAAGGGACGTTTATTTAAGCTAAGACTAAATTCTTAACTCTTTCATTAAACTTAAATACACTTTCAAATGTGTACATACTATATTCAAAACTTTTGACTGGAGATGTTAACCTTATTTTAACTTGTTTTAAATAAGTTTTATATTGTTAATCCTTGTATCAAACTACACCTGTATTGTAATTTTCAATGTGTTATTAATGATAGTTTGACCATTTGACTCTTTTAAATACACTAATTATTGAGTCAGTGAAATATTTTAAATATTATGAAATTTTGTTATAATTGAGATTCCAAGATTATAAATAACTTGTCCAGGGTTTTTCAGTTGAATAGAACTTTTCATTAGTATTTACATTAATAAAATCTTAAATTTGAAATATTTTTTTATGAATTCTTTAAACAACAATATCTAAGTCTTGACTTATATGACTTATATAAACGTTATCAATTTATCATTCTCCCGAGCATTCGTAATTAATATTATCTGTGTCTTTGAAAACCGACCATTCTCTCAGGCGTCAAACTTTTGATGAGACGGCACTTTGGTGCCTTGCGTAATCAAACAAGTCATCCTACCTACGCTACCTGTAATTTTAACGGCGCGTGAACACTCGAGTTATTTACAACGCTTGAACTATGAACTTTTAGAAGTGCATAAACTAAATGGAGTTAACTATTTATAAAAAATAATTAAAAACTAGTTAAAGGCTGTGGCTTCATAGATAAGACATTATTTAACTAAGCTCTAAGATACAATTCTTTATCAACCACTACAAGTCCAGTTTGGCCGAAACCATACCCCTGCGAGGTCAAAAATATTTTTATCTAATGGTACACTTTTTTTTTATCACCGCGTCTTACTACCTGTTCGGACTACACACACGTGTATTAATAATGCTAATGTGTTAGGGATGAAGAAGGTTGAATTTGGAGGAAGTGAACCCGCATTTGTGTTGAGGGAGCGTGGTAAACAATTTAGGAAAAAAAGCTCCTTCATTATAGCTGACCGGGGCTTGAACCACAATCCCTCCCTTCATCGGCCCAGTATATTGCGAGAGTGACGTTTCAAGGGTCCTTAGACCATCCGACCACGGAAGTGAGTAGTACGATTTGTTTAAAGTGAATAATAATGTTTCCGTCACGCATCGGCGGACACGTGGTCAACGGGTAACAGGAAGTCTGGGGCTCGAATCCCGCCTTGGCGTCCCGAGGCTGTTTATTTTCCTTTGTGGTTTCCTACTCTCCCTTCCCCACGAATGCGGGTACATTCCCTCTATATAACACCTTACAAATAAATCCCTGACTTATCAGCGTAATTAAATGCGAATATCCCAGACGAGGCACAAACATAAATACATAATGCTTTGTCCCAAAATAGAGCTATGAAAAATGGCCTACCACTAATAATTTTGTATCCGGTAGTGTTTAGAAACACTTAAAAAACACATTTTATTTGACCTTACCGGTAATACTAATTCCACCCGCTTCGGTGGTCAAGTGGTCTAACGCGCTACTCTCGTGTTAGACTAGATTGCCGAAGACTGCGAGATCGGGGTTCGATCCCGGTTGGGTGCACTTAGGGTGGTTTTCCCCAAATTATTTTCCACTCTCCTTCCATGCAAATGTGGGAGCACTTCCTCTAAATTAAACCTTCTAAATATCTAAGTCAGTAGTGTAATTTAGTACATAGGCGTAAACCTAACCGGGTAGTAAGACGCAGTGCTTAAAAAAAACCTTAATTTCTCCCGCCTTGGTGGTCGTATGATCTATTGGCTTCTCTCTCTAGCCGAAACGCACAGAAGAACGCATTGCGAAGATAAAAATATATTCGTTCAAGTGCGTTTTTATAAGTGTTTTGTCAGCTTGTAATTTGTATCGCTATCTTTGGACTTTATTTTACCATCTAAGAATGACTTTGTATTATTTAATAATTATGCGACAAAGTTTGATATGTCCTTGTAAGATAAATTTAATAATTTATTTAATATCTTAATACCAAAATTTTAGGGGCACTTACGTGGTGTTTGAGCATTAATGTGTTCAAGAGATGATCTTGTTTCATACACAATTTATATGATTGTAATGATGATGATGCTTTATTTACAAAACTGTAACGTAGCGAATGGTAATTGATTCAACGTGCATTTTCAGGTTAGAAGTTTATCATCAGCCAAGGGTATAGAAAAGGGGAGAGGGGTCCGGATCCCCTCCCCCCCTTGTAATTTATGGACTCCTCCAAGCCAAAGGGGGAGGTGGTATGGTCTACATGCGTGTAGCAACTTTTATTGTCTAGAGCAGTGGATCTCAATCTTTGTTTGTTCACGGCACACTATTATTTTTCGTGTGTTCTCGCGGCACACTGAACGTGCAAGCAGTGGGAGCCTCGGCCAAACGCATGCGTGGAGTAATTACTCAACTCGTTTGTAAGCCATTTGATGAAAGAAAAAAAAAATATTTTAAACATTTTTCTATTATTTCTTTTTTTTTAAAAAAAACCCACCCTCAGGGCACCCGACCGGGATTGAGCCCCGATATTTACAGTTTTCAGCAGTCCAGTCCAACACGAAAGTAGCGCGTTAGACCGTCGTTGTGCTACCGAAGCGGGTAAAATGAAAATATTGACTGAAACTAC
The DNA here is from genome assembly GCA_902151455.1 of Timema bartmani. Classification (NCBI taxonomy): domain Eukaryota; kingdom Metazoa; phylum Arthropoda; class Insecta; order Phasmatodea; family Timematidae; genus Timema; species Timema bartmani. Next base: position 46,837 of record CABFWB010000104.1, on the reverse strand, counting down.
TTTTAATATTTTTTTTATAAACAATAGGCCCTACCATAATGTCAAAAATTTCGCGGCACAGTAGTGTGCCACGTCACACCTTTTGAGAACCACTGGTCTAAAGGTATAGTGACATTTTCATGCCCCCTCAGAAAAATTAGGTTTTCTACAACCTTACCTGACACTTGGGAATAGTAACTCTGCAGAGAAAGAGTTGGCAGAAGTTTGGAATGCTTGCAAAGTCACCTGAGAACACAATCCTCTGTCGAACTCTCTCCCCCTCACCCCCTTCAAAAATAGTCTACAGAGCGTGTGATCATCTGCCCGATCTTGCCAAGCTCTTTTGTAATCTGTTGACGAACGTTTTCGTGGTTGAAGTGGCTGGATAACGATTTCCTGTTTGTTTCCACGAGGGATCGACCCTTCTTTCATTCACGAGAGTTCATTTTATGGGATTAAGGCGCTAAGAATAGTAGGGTATAAATTCATAAACGCCCGGAAACCAAGGTACGTTACTAGGTGGAGCTGTCAGGTTATACTCGGTAGGAGAACAAACATGGGAGGAGGAAAATATAAATCTCAATACATTTTGTGTTGTGGCCCCACTATTTTGGGCAGTGAAGGAGGCTACATACCCTGTATTCATCAGAAGACATTGTTAGGATAATCGAGTCTCGCAGATTACGGCAGGCAGGACATGCAGTGTGAATGCTAGATTTTAGAACCGCGTTAAAATTATTTACTGGCAAACCCAATAGGAAGAGACCATTAGGAAGACCTAGACGCAGATGAAAGGATAACATGGACCTGAAAGAGATAGGATGTAATACTAAAAATAATACTTAACGCCGCGTCTTACTTACTACGATAGGGTGTAATGAGGTGAACTGGGTAAAACTAGCTCAAGATAGAGATAAGTGGCACAATTTTAAGTGCGATAATGTTGATATTTTGAGTTCCTAATACCATAGAATAAGGAAGTTGTGGCCCCCCCTATTAAACCACATGATTCTATTCTCAAATGCTCATGATCCATGATATCCTCCTATACCAGTTACCTTACATTTCCAGAGCATTTAGGTCTTAATGATAAACAAAAATATGTTGTTTTTTTTGTTTTTGTTTTTTTTCGGAGTGGAAAATTTCAACTTTTAAACTATGTTTACATTTCTCTATAAAAGGACAGAAAATAGTTTTGTATTCACCCCAAGGCGTCTGAAGGGAGGGACCGGGACCATATTTTGAATTAGATAGAATTCCATCTTCATTACTCTGAAATGAAATGATACATATTTTTATTTAGTGTATATTGTTCTGTTTCTTGTCAATAAAGCTAATATGATATTTAGACCGAATCTTTTAAATTAGCATAATTAATTTCGCATAGCCATGACAGGTTGTGAGTGTTCTGCCCCCTCCCCCCTTCTATCTGTCAAACCTGAGGGTGCCATTGATAAAGACTGTACTTTATCGTTAGTTAACTAGGCACAACTAGTGTATAGTAGGAGTCAAGTAAGAAGGGACTTTTGGAAAATACACACATTATTGTTATGGTAAAAATTGGTCATATTTTACTATCTTATTAGTGTTATTTTATAGGTATTGATAATATATTATATCAAGTGACAGCTGCAGTAATACCTTTTCTAACCGTCAGATAAAGCCCGTCTTATGAACATTTGACTGTAGATATAACACTCATGAAGATTTAAATTTATCTTGATAGCCATCATTTATCGATATTTGATAATGTTTGAAAATTTGACCCTTGTTGTTTTTTCCCCATTAATTTACATTGCATTTATGAATATGAATCTATTCCCAATAGCTGCAATCTGTCTGGCTTCATGGCTACAATAGTAGAGGGTAAAATATCGCCTGTTGCTATTTATACTTGCATCTTGGCACAGTTACGTTGTCGAGCTAAATAGCTCTACTCTTCTTGCGCGGCTCGCAATAGCTTTGTCGCGCTAGTGCCGTTTCATACGAGATATATTTAATCGCGCGAATTATATCAGCTGAGATGCATTGGTTCAAATGGGAGCGTTCACACAGGAAGATAAATAATCGCGCGGTAAAATTCCCGCGCCACCGGTTTACGACAGCCGCTTGTATCCTCGTCAAATGCACATTTGAACATGGAAAAACAAAGCGGTATTTTCCCTCTTGTCTGAAAGCAACATCAGAATTGATCGCGCGAATAAAAGTTCGTGTGAAACGGCACTTACTCGGGCTGATAGTATTGTTATCTTAGTGAGAGCATTCAAGTAGCTTTACTTGGGCTGATAGTAGTGTTATCTTAGTGAGAGCATTCGAGTAGCTTTACTTGGGCTGATAGTAGTGTTATCTTAGTGAGAGCATTCGAGTAGCTTTACTCGTGCTGATAGTAGTGTTATCTTAGTGAGAGCATTCAAGTAGCTTTACTCGTGCTGACAGTAGCATTGTCTTGAAAGCATGCAATGTGTCCCTTCTATATTGAAAGTACTTTATATGTGATCTGTCACAAGTTGTAGTACCTAAATAACAGCCTACTTATGGAATGTGACAATATTTGTGTATATTGTTTTGCAGACACTTTGAGACAGGTATTTAACAAAACTACCTCAAAGTATGTTTAGGGGGGAAGGGATGCGGGGTGTCATTTACATTGCCTGATTACTTTGGATCATGAATGCTTGGTCCATAATGCATTTAATTACTCTATTTTTATTGAAAATAATAAATTGAGGTGTGGCCTTTTTTTTAATTGATCCAATTTGAGCTGGTGTCAATCTAATTTTGACAAATTGTGCACTCATGAATTGGTAATACAGTAAAGCTTTATATTTAAATTAATGACATCTCATTTAATAACATCAAGAAGTCTTTTAGAAATGAAATAGCTGTGATAAGAATAATGGTTGATTGTTAAATAGAAGTGAAAGTAACCTTATATTTGGTTTATTATCAAAAACGTCCACTTCTTATAAGTTAAGTTGATCTACGAGTATTATTTGAAACAAAACAATATTCATTTATCTGAGCATATTGTTAAGCATATTAAAGGTTATTTGATAAAATTAAAACAACTGTCAGTGCATTCATTTAACTAAAGAGATAGGCAGTGTTAAAAGTGAATGTTAGAGTAATTTTTTTTTAAATATCTTAATTAACTTCTAGTGTAAACCAACCTAATATCTTGATTACAAAAACACTACCTGTATTGGGTTTCAACTCTTGTGCTTTGATTACATGGTATTACCTTTTCATTAGCTACCAGTCCAATCAAATTGTCTATTTTTTCAATACTATGCTAAAATATAATGGTTATAATCAGTTATTTATTGGATTTTATTAGTAACATAATAATAATAATAATAATATTTATGTGAAAACCAACATAATGTAAAAAAATATTATGATTAAATGTTGGCATGTTTTATTATGACTGGGTATAAGATGGGGATTAATTTGGACTTTCATATCATATTAAAATTGATTATTTTTTAATCAAATATATAGATTAATCTCTTATGAAGTCCTATAAATTTTTTTATTTAGTTAGTAAAATAATATATATATATTATTTTACTAATTTAATTTAATATATATTATTTTACTAACTCTCTCCCTCTCTCTCTCTCTCTCTCTCNGATTATTTTTTAATCAAATATATAGATTAATCTCTTATGAAGTCCTATCAATTTTTTTATTTAGTTAGTAAAATAATATGTATATATTATTTTACTAATTTAATTTAATATATATTATTTTACTAACTCTCTCTCTCTCTCTCTATATATATATATATATATATATATATTAAAAATAATATATATATATATATATTAAAAATAATATATATATATATGTGGTATGAATAATTCAAAGTATCAGTATTGATTTACATAGCGATTGGTATATAAAGTCCAATTTTTATGGGTGATAGTTATAGAAGCTATGTTTGTATTTTCTAAAAGGCCCTTTCTTATGAAAATTTATATCATTCATGGGCTTATTTATTTTTTTACAAATGGGTGGGTGAACGTTTTTAAAGACATCAAGGTGGCTTTTTGGGAGCTCTTTTCTCTCTGTCTATTTCTTTCTCTTTGTCTCTTTCTCTCTCTTTCTCTCTCTCACCTGAGAAAGGAGCTAACATATTGATGCAAATGTAGGAGCCAGTCGCATGACATAAGCTTCTACCAGTTCCATTGCATAACTTTGGCTGAAGGCTACTTGGGAAGGTCCTATCGTAGCTAATTATTGACCACCTGGGAGATTGTGAACATGCGCATGAAATACCAATCTATATGTTTAGTCCAACCACAGTAATTTGGACCTTTCCTGACAATGTTAACAAGGTTACTTAAATATGCTTTTGTATTCATTGCTCTTGAAAAACCACATATATAGGGTGTTTCAGTGAAATTGTGCAAAAATTAAACAGGACATAGGGGATGCGCTACCGAACATTTTGAGATAGGGAACGTGTGGTCTACTAAGTGTGATATGGACCTAAACACGTCTAACACTGTTACTGGTGTCCGGTTTATTTACAGCTAATCATTACATGTAATTTATGTACAGTATATCATATCATAGACAAACCGGAGGTAGCCTACCATTTCGTACCTCACCGCAGTTGCTCAAAATGACGGCCACCAACCCCAATGTAAGCATGACATCGGCGTACGAGATTCTGCCGCACCCGTTTCAATATCCCATGCGTGTTGCGAATCACACCACAGGCGACGACAATCCTGGAAACCAAGTCCAAGTCTGTGTCCACTGGGGTCTCATACACAACTGACCTGAGATATACCCATTCGAAATAGTCTTCAGGCTCTCCTCCACATGTTTAGGTCAATATCCCCCTTAGCAAGCTACACGTTCCCCATCTTAAAATGTTCGGTAGATCATCCCCTATGTCATATTTAATTTTCGCATGTTTTCACTGAAACACTCTGTATACACGAGATATATATATATATATATATTACAAAATTTATATATTTATATTCAAAGTTAGGTGCCTCTTTAGGTTATTCTATTTAATACCCTGGGTAATTTTATTAATATATATATTTTATTAATATTAATATATATATATATATCTTAATAAGATGACCAGTTCGTCTGTATTTTATGAGCATTGCGCGATATCTACCGTACGCAGAGGTTTGATATTTAAAAAATTAATAGACTCTGTGCACGAACATTTGCACCTCAAAGCATGAATTTTCAATTTTTGATTGGATTTTTTTTACTTATTAAAAACTGGGTCAGAAGAAATAAACTGAAGAGTTTTTTTCCGTCTGCTTGCAGCAAAATAGAAGCGTTACCTGGGGTACTTCTGCTAGTATATAATATATACTACGGGGAAAGTGTTCAAACATTATCGTCAATCCAACATGGACCTCTTACTCAATCAGGCAACAGCTCTATCAAATTGAGATAAAACGACTGGCCATATACTGTCTGTGAGTTTAAAGTGCTCCTTTAAATGAAGCAACCTTTGAGGCGTGCTCAAAGCCAACGGCGGCAAAGTGCGCATTGATCTGAAACATTGAGGTGGCCTGCTGGTAGAGTGAGACCGTTTAAAGCCAAGATAAGAAAGTGGGTGTCAGAAGATAGTGGATAGAGTGATTATGGTGCATGACATAAGGAGATGTTGTTTTACAATGATCAAATAGACCCCCCCCCCTTTTTTTTAAAGAAGAATTTTTTTTTATCAAAAGCTTTAAATGTTTGCTTTTATTTACTCTCATAATATTTTCAATAATATAAGGTTAGGCACGAATTCATAGAGAATAGACGAGTTTGGAATGTTAAAGAAGCTACAACAGTCTACCCAAAGAGACAATTATATTAATAAAAGTATAATTATGTATGCATGCATTTATGCATGTATGCATCTACGCCTATGCGTGCGTATGTATGTATGTATGTATGTACATCCGTCTAGAGGATTTTTAGAACTTCTCAATTAAGTAGGAAGCTGAGATTTGGTGAAATTATTAGAGGAACCACTCAAAAGTGCGCAAAACTTTCAAATTTGAAAACTTAGCAAAGGTAAATCACCTGTAAACCATTGCATCCGCTCTATTTTGAGACGAAGGTAGTTCCTAATTAGACTGGTGTTCTCAGTTACTATTAATAAGTTACCTAGTTCAAACCTTGGACATGGTTGGTATGTATCTGCCTAAGCCCATTTTTATTCATGGCCAATAATAGTATGTGGCTTTTTCGTATAAATTGTATAATTCATTTAATAAAAATATAATTTTGTTCACTCTTACGTAATATCTCTAACAGAAATATACTTTTAATGACACAAACAATTCATGAGCTTTCCAATTGAAGGCTAGGTATTGTTAGGTTGGTTACTATTATAATCAACCTGTTGGTTACTATTAACATCAACCTGTTGGTTACTATTATAATCAACCTGTCGCAGACAGGCCTAAAACTTAGTTATGTATGATTCGCTGAATAATAATTCAGTCACTTATTAGAAAAATACTGTATGAAATTTAAGTACTATTAACTCACAACGATTTACTAGGCTCATGGAATGTGTGTATTAAAAAAAGATATAATTTTATTAAAAAATGTTGATGATTCATAATTTCTAAACTATTATTTTTTCACCGCGTTTTCCTACCCGTATGGGCTATAAGCATAAGTATATTTTTAATTGGGGTAGAGATTATTAATGTAAGGTTTAGAGGAAATTTATCCATATCAGCGTGTAGCGTGAATGGGGAAAACACCGAGCTGGGGCACGAATTTTGATCTCTCAGTCACCATAAGATCAGACTAGAAGAGTCTGACATTCAATCTACGTACCCACTGAAATGGTTTTCCAGACTGCTTGTTAACAAATGTAGGAAGATCTTTTCAAATGTTTGACAAAGGTTAAACATAATATCAAGTTTATTTCTAAAAAATACAATTTTATATTTTAAAAACATGTAACATATAATTATTTTTCCTATAACTAAATGTAGAATATCTATTAAACCTAAACTCATAAACTTTGGGGTTTGCTTTTTTATTAATTCGATTTTACCTTTGTATCTAGCTTTTTTTTGGACTAATGGTGAGAATTATCCCCCCTCTCCCGTCCATCTCAAGAGACTACTAGACCTGGTCACTGGTGTCTTGATAGTCAGGGATAAGTATCAAAAGAGCAGGGGTTCGCAAGTAAGAAGTTTACAAAGAGCGAAAGGGATTTTGATTTTCTTCTCATCATATTCTGAATAGTTAATTTGCTCGCCTTAATTTAGCTGTAGGTACCTTCTATAAGTTTTTTAGCACCTTGTTTTACTTTCCATTAGGGTTACACGCTTATGTAGGTACTAATTACGCTAATGGGCTATGGATAAGGAAGGTTGAATTTATAAGAACTTCACCCGCATTTGCGTTGAGAAAGTGAGTGGGAAACCATCCTCAGTACACCCAACCGGGATCGAACACCAATCTCCCCGTCATCGGCAGTTTAGTCTATTGCGAGAGTAGCGCCTTAGATCTTGCCGTCACCGAAGTGGGTCTTTCATATCATGATTGGCTTTCTTCGGTAGGTTTAAAATTATGTTTACCCAGTTTTAATGTTCTTAGGTTTAAAAACTCTTTGTTCGAGTAGCTTCGTAGACGTATTATTATTTATTTATTTTTTACTATACTATTAATATCTGTTTTTGTATTGCTACTACTTTAAACACTAATAAAAGTAATTTAAAAATATATTTAAAATACGTATGCCAAGGTGTTTTCAACAAAATAATTTTAAACAATCAAACACGTTGGAAACCTAATATTTAGAAAAACTGTAGCTGGAGGATTCACTTATATTATGCTATATATGATGTGATTAATATATTAATAAAGAGGTGAAATAATATTAAGGATTTAGGAGTTTTATTTGACGAACAACCAACCATTTCTTATTCTCTACTTGCAAAACAAAATCACCGTCAATATTATGTTAATATATTCCTTCCGCCTCCTTTATAATAGAACTAGACATAGACATGATAGTAAATATCATTCGCCTGTTTAGCAAAAAGTATCTTCTTAGTTAATACGAGTAATATTAAATCTAAACTGACCAATAATTAATTTGAATGGGAGTGGTATCTTGACTGCGCAAAGGTAGCATAGCGTTTTAAATTTAAGCTGGAATTAAATATTTGACGAACTGTAGAATGTATCAAGCTAAGTTTAGTTAAAATTTAATTTTGAAGTACAATATCGTCAATTAATTGGAGGATGAGAAGAATTTATATAGCTTTACAAAATATATTCCTCTAAAGAATTAATATAATAACCTGCAATTGAATGACTATTAATTTACAATAAATAAATCTGTTTATTTATAGTAGTCATCACTCTCAATTATATTAATAATATTAACACCTTATGGTCCATTCTTATGTATACAATTTTGTCCAATTAAGACGGATTAATATGCGCAAAAATAAAATAAAAACCCGAATGAAAGATTAGATAGAACAATACTATCTGAAAACGAGAAAACAACCCCAACAATCAGCTTTCTCTCTATCAGAGAATCACAAAACGTTACTACATTTAAAATAAGCACGCAAGTAGAACCTTTTAAGATATCTCCTTTTTTTTTTAGTATTTCGGGTCTTTCCTTTTCATAAGAGATGGGGTTAAAACCTTAGTTTTGTACTTTCTCTTTTGAAACTTCTTTGTCTCTTAGTTGTATTGTGTTCGTTTCCTCTTTTTGTGTCCTTTCTCTTTCTCTTATATACATCAGATGATTCATCATTAGTCATTCTTATCTTGTCCTGAAGTCTTTATTCACATTCCCTTTTTCCTCGTATTATATGGATCATTATTTCTGTTTTATTCTCGACGAATTAATATGTTACTCAGCAATGTTCTTTTCTTGTTTTCTATATCACGCTTCCGGGGGTTTTGGTCTTGTCAACAACTCCCTCTGTCTGCAGACCTATCCATCTACTATTCTAGCTTGTAAAGTAATGTTATCTCTTGTTTTCTATTTTCTTTTGTCTCTGATATTCGATAAGGCAGAACTAGTCGGGGAAATGATAAGATGCGCGGCTGGATGTATTCCTACATGATCTATAGGCTATCAAGCGTAGGAGTGGTGGTAAATGACAGCTAGAAAAAGTAATCAGATCTACTCTCGTTGTGTCCATTTACCAAAACATTTTATCTGGAAGACTTTCTTCTAAGCGTTTTTATGTTATTTAAATATAAATTGACTAAAATAACCTTTGGGGTGTTTCTTTTTTTGTGGAAGAGGCGTCTTTAGTTCACTTAAAAATGTTTTTCAAACGAGAGCTTCTAAGATTAAGATGATAATTCAGATAAAATTATGGTGGCTTATGAGGCCATACAAACTGTTTTCGGTTGTGTACAAGCGCATGTGTCTGCAAAATATAAACGCCTTATCTTGGAGCTAATATTTTGTATGGCTCATTTTATAAGTTATGGATAAAAATGTATTAAATTTTGTGACCAGTTATAACAAGATACCAGTGTATAATTATTTTTAATTTATTATTTCACGCGCTATAATATATCTTGTTGTCACAACCACGAAATAAAAACAGAATAGTTTTATTAATACCGTTTGTTCTTTTAATAAGTTAAGAAAAAGCCAATCATGCAGTAATCCTTAGACAAGTATTATTAAAAGGGTTTGTTGACACTTTTGATTCGATAATCTAGTATTGCCAAGAAAATAATAACCATTTCCAAATTAGTGACTTTCAAGGAATGTTTGCCGTACAAATCTTCTGTTATCTGTTAGTTGCCACCACTCCTATAAGCTGTATGGACTTGAGATGTGTCACGGTCCCGGAAAATATCCTCTTAGCGAGTGGTAAGTTTTCCTCTGTGCTCAAGTTGGAGGTGGTATTTGAGCTCCATAACCTCGCTTCGTCTCCCCTTTCTACCCTCTCTTTCTGCTCTCTAACAAACTCGTCAAAATGCAGATGTGACATTTGTGACGGCGTGCTTGGGGAATTATGTTAAAACATGTTGTGTGTCACACCTCAGCTCTAAATTTATATCTCAATGTATAAATAAACAAGACTAAGGTACGAAGTCAACTCGGAAGCTGGAATAAAATAATTCTTACTTTGTGAAGGTCAAATTAACACAATTTCAAAACTTAATTTAAAGTAATAAAATAAAATAATACTCTATATAGATAAAAACCACACTTTTTTATGATGAGCAGAATTTGACCTTATGCTATATTCGTAATGTATATTAATTATTTTTTTATAACTGTGTCTTACTAACTATTCAGGTTGTAATTACTAATTACACTATATGTTAGGGATGAGGAAGGTTGAACTTAGATGAAGTGTTTAAGCAATGTCGTGGATATAAAGTGGGAAACCATTTAGTAAAAACCATTCTTACCATACCCAACCGGGATTCAAACTTCAATCTCCCCATCATCATCAGTCCAGTCTATTACGAGATATCTTGTTCCATTCGACCCGAGAGGTGGGTCTACATTAATTAAAGCCTCATGAAGAGGAAATGGAATTTTAAGGAAATAGAATGAGTTGTTATCAAATTAATGAAGTGTGTCAATGAACCTGTTTAAGATTTGAATACCAGACCCCCCATATTAAAGTCGAGAATGGTGCCCTAGCTATGTGGGTAAATATAGATATCCGAATATGGTCTGAGAAGAAATCTGAGAGGAAATATTTTATGAGTAGGCCTTCACTAACACATGATCGCATCCAAGAGTATTAAAGTCAATTGAGGACTTTTTAAACTACATCAGATATAATCACTTTTTTCCTAAAGGGAGTTCGGCTTGATGTCCATAGCTTTTACTCGAAACGACAAGACATAGGTCAAGATGTTTAGTCGTAAAACAGAGAATTATAACATGTGACAGATATATTGTAAAAGTTTTCAAATAAAAAATGCTCACATCATTGAACACATTTTTTCTAAAATTTCTTTGGCATCAGGGTCAATTTCAAATAAAATTTGACATATTATATGATTGTGATTTCTATTCTCTCTTTCTCTCTTAATGGATGTAAAAAAAGGGTTATATCCGATTATATATAGCTACTTCTCATATTTAATAACCAAGAGCATCGCGAAGTCTATAACCTTGTTCAGGGTGCTGACTGGACAGCCCAATGGGAAGAGACCATTGCGAAGACCTAGACGCACATAAGAGGATAACATTAAAATATACCTGAAAGTGATAGGGTGTAATGAGGGGGACTGGATAGAACTAACTCAAGATAGGGATAGGGTGTAATGAGGGGGACTGGATAGAACTAACTCAAGATAGGGATAGGTGGCGTACTTTTGTAAGTGTGGCAATGGACTTTCAAGTTCCTAGTGCCATAGAGTAGCTAAGTGGTGTTTTATAATCCAAAATAACTGTTTCAAAAAATATATATCTGAATGGATTTGTTTGCGTTTATCGCAGAATAAATTTCAACAAATATCCATCCACTATTTTTCTGTTGTTTAAGTTTTAATCATTTAAATATGACCTAAAAGTTTAAGATGTTTTCTTTTAAATGTATACAATAAGTCGCAAAATTCATTAGTAAAAAAATGCATAGTGGTGTTCTTTATAAATGTTGAAACATAAAATATTAAGTATGTTTCATTAAGTCAACCGTTTCACTCCCAAATCTGTTTTAGCCCCAGCAATAAGGTGTTTTGCGATGTGGGAGGAGTCGGGCGTTAGCCGCGTATTGTGGTAAATAATTTCCGAACAGAATGTTAATGAGCCTCGGTGGCTCACTGAAAGGTGTTTATCAAGAGGAGTACTATAAGGGCATGTCTAACGCCATTTCCCACAATACAACACTGGTGGGACTAAAATGCAATTTTTTTTAACTATATTAAGGCCATATTAAATATTTACATCTTTTTTCCTTTCTTTTAGAGAATTGATTGTAATAAAAAAAATCGCCTTCGAGGAGATGATGAATCTTTTGAAGTATAAAAAAAAAGTGTATCTTACAATTATATCTATCCAAATGTTTGTCTCTCTTTGGGTCTACGGCCAAAGCGGTTTGATGTATTTTGTTCAAACATGCTATTTAGATGTTAAATGATCATAAGTCAATATGTTTATTTAGTCTAGCCCTCAAATCAATGGTAGTTTACTGGTGACTGATTTTTGAAAAAAACTTCATAAATTATAATGGACTATATGCGAAAGTGTGTATAAATGTGCTGTACCATTTATTTTATTTGTTCGCCTTATCTTACTACCCATTTGGACTATTTACTAACATTTAAATTCACATTTTACATTTTATAAGGATAACTTGTCTGCATATTTTATCAATTAATTTTGTGACATCCTGTATATTACTTCTAGGGTTTTTATCTCATTAATTACAAGCTGAAATAACTTGTGACAAAAATATTAATTAAACTATGTGGATAAGTAAGGGAGATGTTCTACCATAAATAATCTTAACCTAGATGCCAACAGATGTGGCACGGTGGTGCATGGTAGACTTTCATTGGAAAAACAGCCGGTGGAGAAAAGTGGTAGATTCGTTGTAGTCTTCCGACATTAGTGAGAAAGGAAAGAGAAATTCTACGAAATTAAGTCAGCAGAGAGAAATGAAGGACGTATTCGGGAAAATAGAATGAGGTATAACTGCCTAGCTTCTATTTAAATTCACGTTTCGAGTAATAATGAAAGAAAATTTAATTTAAAGTCGTAGAAGGAATAGGTGAAATATATGACAAATGACGACGGGTTAAAATGCTTTCCATTACACATGGACTTGTTTCAATAAGTTAAGTTTATTTACATAGATGTAGAGCTAGATATAGCTTAGCCACGTTAAAGGTATTTATTTAAATACATTAAAGTACTCCTAAAACACTAGAAAATGTTTTAGTTTTTTAATCTAAAAAGAGCAAAAAGGCAAATATTTAATCAAGTATCTGAACAATATATATATCTTATTATATATACCATTTTAGAAAACATTCTAAACAAGTTGAAAGTAAGGAGTGGATTTGATTTAGAATTTAAAACTTTTATATATTGCTCAAAAATATATAGAAAGAATTGATTGATACAATTTGTTAAGTTAATTGATCTAATAAAATAAAATTGCAGATCAAAATGTATAATTATGTTAACTTATGGTAATAACATATTGTCAAATAATGAAAATTACACATTTAATAAATAATTCATTATAAATTTAGCAGTATATAAATATAAGGTCTAAAATCTAAGTCTAAAATACATGAAAACACGTAAAAATGTTTAAAACCTACAGATACCAGAATAGGTTAGAGCAAAACAACGTTCAAGTTCATGTAAGTTCAGAATTCAAATTATAAAAAATTTGGGTTAAAAGGTTAACATCTGCAAATATGTTATGATTAAATGATTGAGTATTAATATACAACGACTTTAAGGAATGCAATATTTAATGTTTAAAGTATAGATAGGTATTAGAGTTGACAAGTATAAGATTTTAAATTATATGTTAACCAATTTGAAACGGATATAATTGATGTAGAGAATTTAGTAATATTATAAATATTATCTGTTATTTCTTGTCCCGTTACTCCTTTTGCATTTCCAGCATTGAGAAAATGCTGGAATACTCAGTCCGACATGTTTCAACACATAGGTGCCATAATCATGGTAACTGTAAAACGAAATTAAAGAAGCATGAAGAAAGAATAATATTAAAGAGTTACAATAGATGATAATTACTGCTGTCCATTAATTAATTCATAAAAGGAATAAGAATGATTAAACAAACAAACTTACAAAAGTCGTTGTGTAGGACACTAAGTGTTGATACGACAGCGAGAAGTTGACTGATTTAGGTTATTATATATGTTAAAATTCTTAATAAAAATAATTTTTGTGTAAGAATATTGGTGTGTATAAAAAGTTATGTAAGTTCTAAATATGCTTGATTCGGCTTCAAAACTATTGATAATTTATGGTTAAAAATATAGTTAATGTGACTACTTTTTTTTTTACACGCTGTAAATAAATCAACTGTGTATCACAAACAACTTTAAATTGTGTTTTATAATGTGCTGGCCCACCAGGACACCGAAAAATTATTGATACGACCTAAAGCCAACGGCCAGCAAAATACTACCTCAATTTTTGTTTACAGTTACGTTTATTACTTGCCAAGAGTAATCTTTATTATTTCGCATTAGGGTTCGGCCAGACTGACAAGCGTGCGAGCGAGCGCGCGAACGAGCGAGCGAGCGCGTAAGCGACTAAGTGGCCACACTGGCGAGCGCGTGATAAGCTGATACCTCTCGTTATTTGTTGACGAGGAGGCTCCGAATTTTGTCTGAGTGAGTTGAGGGTGGTTTTAACAAGTGATTTATTGTTGTGGTTTTCTCCTCCTCTCTCCACGCTAATGGTGATTCTTATTTGTAAAGGCCTACTTTGATAATATTGAAGTATTTTAACATATCAGTTTTATATAAATATATACATGGTTTATGATCTTAGCAATTAAATTAGGCCGTTAATAGCAAGTGTGCTAATAATAAGAATTGA
>CABFWB010000104.1:6409-31236 GCA_902151455.1 Timema bartmani | reverse complement strand
ATTTTTCAATTTCCAGAAAGTGTGCTAAACCTATCGATAGTAATAAAAAATTAATAAAAATGTCAAAATGAGAAGTTTTCCTAGCACTCGATGAACCAACACACAATAATATTGCCTAGCGCCTGTAAACTAGACTGTACCGGGTCGAGCGTGCGCGCTTGAAAAATAGAACCAGTTCTATCTTTCAAGCATGCGCGCTCAGTCGCTCCAGTCTGGCCACCTCTCATTACAACCCATGTGTTCTATTTTATATTTTAGTCGCTCGCGCGCTCAGTCTGGCCGCCCCCTTAGTCTGTTGAAGAAGCTGATGATGTATTAAATAAGATATTTATATCCACGAAGTAATGTCCTGGGTGGCTGATGCTGGGGAGATTAGGGTTCGAATCCCGGTTGGGTATATTGAGGGTGGTGTTTCCTAGATAGTTTTCACTTTCCTTCCATGATAATGTGGATACACTTTATAAAAATTAAACCTTAGTCCTCCCTAACACACTAGAGTAATTAGTAAATACGCGTCTCACCTTAACGGGTAGTATGACGCTGTGCTAAATGAAACTATATATTTATATACACGCTATATTTAATGATGATAAACTTAGTCGTCAATTTAAAATCCAATCCAATTTATTATTTTCTGTTTAATAGAGTTCAAACATTCAGGAAAACTCATAAATTTAACTTTATAAACAAAAATACAAGACACTGATATCAAAAACTATCCACATTATTAAAACCTGCCCTAACACACTTTGGTGGCAACATGGTCTAAGGCTCTTGCAGTAGACTAGACTGCCGATTATGGAGAGATGGATGTTCGGATCCCAGTTGGGTGTATTGAGGGTGGTTTTTCCTAAATGGTTTCCACTCTATCTCCACACACATGCGGGTTCACTGCCTGTAAATTCAACCTTCCTCATCCCTAATACATTAACGTAATTAGTACAAATGCGTACAGCCCAAATGGGCATTAAGACGTGATGCTTAAAAAAAGGCTGTACTAAGTGTACGTGCGCATTAACAAGTTTTATTAATTATATTTAAAATGTTTCTCTCCCATGACGGAGGCGAAAGGTAGAAAATGTAAAGCTCATTTAGTCTGGTTGGCTGGTGACAAGGAGGTTTTGGTTCGAATCCTGTGGGTAGTTTTCCTAAATAGATTTCTCCTTTCCCACCATGCCATTGCAGGTAGATTTCATCTCGAATTCTACCATCATCACTCCTTTTCCTACTTGGGGAAATTAATATATATAGCCCCAACTGGCGTTTAAACGTGGTTAAAAAATATCCGAATGAAGTTTTTCGTAAGCCGTATGCTTCAATCTCAAAAGAAGCAGGAACTACAGGATTTACCCTGAATATAAACCCAAAAAAAACCTCCCCATTTCCTCAATAGTGTCAATACAGACTTGAGGATATTTTAATAATAATAATTAATAATAATAGGAACAATAACAATAACAGCCATAATAAAATATTGTATTTCCACTATAATAATTAATTACCCGTTCGTCTACCAAGCAGGAAAAAATCTTGAAACACAGAAGACATAAGAATCTAAAAAGGTTGTATGCAAGTAGCCCCAAGCCCAAAAGGGTGAGGGAATATATGGTGATAACATTTTTCGTAGGGACCCCCAAACTAGGGTTTTTTCCTAAAAATCAAACTCGAAAATATTTTTAAGCCCAGAAGATCCAGGAATCAAAGTTTTCAAGCAGGTGGCCTCTAACCCGAAAGGATGCAGGAAAGCGTCCTTGGTGATAGAAGATTCACATAGGGGCCCTCCAAAAAAAAGTATAAACAAAAAAATGTTGTTTATAATTAGGGTAATTAAAAATGATTCCCATTTGCAATTATTATCCAACAAATGAGCACATTACACAACCAGAAATGAAGCCATTGATTTTTTAAACGGGTGTTATGCCAGTACAATCATTCAATTAAATTTTATCTAAGATGTATATGCAAATTACATAAAATATTACATACTATTTTTAGCACCACGTTTTACTATCCATTCGGGTTATATGCTTGTGTACTAATTACGGTAATGGTTTTAGGATTAGAAAGGTTATATTTAGAGGAAGATTACCCACATTTGCGTGGAGCGAAAGTGGAGAGCCGTTTTGGTAAAAACAACCTAAGCACACCCGACCAAGATTCGAACCTTGATCTCCCCGTCATCGGCGGTCAAGTCTACAGCGAGAGTAGCGCCTTAGACAATGCGGCCACAGAAGCGGATTATTACATATTGTAATACCAAATTACCTTAAGGTATATCTCCAGGACGTTTATACGGCCATAAATATTCCTATACTTTAGTTTTAATATTAATAACTCTAAAATAAATAAATAACTATTGTTAAAAACTTTTAAAATTTATTTTTTCATCTACCTTCAATTGCGAAGCCAATAATTTTATTTGGCTTTCAGATTTTGTTTTTTTATTTTGTGTACTAAACTCTTACCAATTTAAATAAAGATGCATCATGATAAATAAAACAGTAAAAATATTTCAGCACACAATCTTAGAGGAGGAATTAGAACATATATTAGTCCGGTTTTAGTGTGTTAAACTCTGAAATTCTTGAAATCAAAAGGAAATTTTGCTAAATATCAAAAAAATTTAGGATCGAGGTCAGAGTAATAAATTAAGGGGTATGTATTTATTAAAAGATACTGCCTCTTGTCTATCATACAAATACAAAACATCTATATAAAAGAATGAAAATGATTAGGACGTATTTACATTGTTGTTTGAAATATTTTCGAATCAGATTTGATATATAATTTGATTCAATATGTTTAAGTATCACTAGAGAATAATAATCACTTTTTCTATCTTTTTTTTTTAGGATTTACATATAGAACTATGGTTGTTTTTCAACCTTTCTCACATTTTTTACTATTTCCATGGGTCTTTTCATTATTTCTTTCCTATTTTACCTCTCTATTTTTTTTATACATCTAGAATAGAGATCACAAATTATTCGTGGAGTTCAGAGAAAACAAAAGAAAGAATGGCAACCTCTCCTTTTTTTCTACTCTTCATACAAATCCCATCCCTTTTCCTATTTTGTGACACTCCTAACCATTAACATACAAAAAAGTCATAGTCAGCGATAGCGAGGGTTTGGCTTCCCCTTACGTTTCCTCTTTGCTTTGTTAGAAATTCCGAACATTCACATTTGTTTGCGAGAAACATTTTCATCATCTAAATATATATATATATACTTTACTTATCGCATTTATCAGTTTCCCGTTAAAATAGTCTTTAGTGTTGTATTGTTTAAATCTTTCACTTTGTAAATTATCCAAGACATTGATAGAATAGGAATGATTTAAAAATAATTATTATCAGCAAATAACTTTTTAAATATTGGTCTGATGCAGTATATATTTTAAAATCTTCATTCCACTATAGTCCTGAATAATCTTAGCAATATCTAAAACCAATTTATTATTTTGTAGTATGATTTATCTTTGAAAATAATGTAAAAATGTTCAAACACATATAACAATAATTTTAAGTGTTTAAAAGAAAATCATCTTTATTAGCAACCATAAAGTATAAAGTCTCTCTATAAATTTAAAGTTTAATTGAGATTTTAAGGTTGTTTCCTACCTATGACGTCACGTCGGGTCAAGATAGGATTTCCCATGTTAATGAATTAACGTTTTATTCGGCGAGATTTTAAAATACAACGTTACAACGTTGAATCAAAAACCATAATTTCTTAAATAATTCCAAAAATAGTCCTACAGTGTCACAAAATTATTATTTTTATCTTGAAGTAGTTTTTTTAAATGTATTTTTTATTAATCATCCACAACTTAGGCTACTTTGTTTGGTCACGAAAATGGCCTATACGAATCTTCCTACCAGAGTGTATATTAAAAAAGTCTTTGGAAACATAGTCTATCAAGAATAGGAACAAGAAAAAGGTAATTTTGAAAAAGCAATCTAATATCTCAAGGCGCAAATAGTATAGTGTTTGTGTAAACTCGCCAGAGGAAGAGGGGAAGTGTGGGTCAACAACACCAGCTCTGCAAAATAACTTCAAAGCCTCTAAGTAGACATGTCCTTAAACATTAAATATTTCATAATATCGAAAAGTTGTTTATTTTTTAAATTGTATTAAAGATTAATACGAAAAAAAGGAATAAGTTTGGTCGAATATTTGAAATCCAAAAACAGGCTGTACTAAAAGCGTTTTCAATTATTTGTCTATTGCCTCGATCAAACGTCAATCCAGTGTGAAATTTACAATTAAATAATGAGAAAGCCAAAAGATTATGATAAAAAATATTTATTTTTATCCACTAAAACGAATCAAAAATGTTATAAGTAAAATACACAATTTAAATAAATACACCAATATTCGCCTGGCCAACTAATATATCAAACTGAGTTGGTGTCTGTCTGTTACTCATTCACTCAAAAACCACTAAATTGATTGTGCTGAAATTTCACATGGCCATAACTATGACGTCCGGTTAACATATAGGCTCATTAAAACTTACGTTCGTCACTTTATTTCATTATGACGGCTACTAAACACTACTTTTGGGACTTTTTCTCGGCTTCTTCTCTTTGGGTTGTAATTGGAGCCACTTTGAAAGGAACCTGAATATACATATACACATATTATAAAACCCATCCCGGGAAGAATAACGGATAGCAAGTTAGTAGCTATTAAAACAAAAACTATTAATGCCCTCAGACGTGATTTGAGTCCGGCCTTCTGGATCAGATTCAAGTTTATTAGCTAACTGCCTTTTAGTTGGTCTTAAAGAGCCCTACTCTGTAATCTCCTATAAATACAATAAACCTGTCATGACGATGTATTCAACTTGGCACAATGACGATGTAGCCTTCAGGGACCAACAAAATTTGGTTAATTCGATTAGCAAGGGTTAAAGGAGGAGCGAGTACCTTTAAAATTAATTAATTGTGGCAACTGTGCCACCACCCGGCAAGTTGGGTTGACACTAGCAGTGTTCAAACCTTTACGAGATTAATACTGCTCTGTACGCGAAGCTTAAGGGGTAATTTGCCATCTGGTGGTTTCTCCAACGTCGTATATAGTGCGTTTACCTTGTAAAATAGCGGCTTAAACTAGAAACGGCAAGATAAGCTTATACCTTGCACGATACTGAGGTAAACAGACAGGTAATATTATTAATTTTAGTTTTAATCAAAGTATATTTATATAAAAAAAAATTCCATTCCCTGCATATTAATATCCTTCGGTCCATCCACATTAAACTACAATAATGGACTGAATAAAGTAGAGCTTAGAGAAAATGTATCACCATTTTCGTGGAGGGAGAGTAGGAAACCGTTTAGGAAAAACTACCTTCCCGCTTCCCCCAGTACATAGTGTTGGGATTCGAACACCCATCTACTCGTCACCAGTAAATCAAACTAGAAGATGTTGATGTTTAAGGTAGGGATATATGGAACGCATGAAAAATGCCAGTGTTTTTCAATTTTTATAGCAAAGCATTTTCTTGGCTAAAATAAATAAAATATTGCTTCAGTACAAATATAAAGCTGTATTTTCTTCACATGGTGATCTTAACAGTGGTTGAATATATGTTATGAGAAACTTTTTAATTTAAGATAAAAGTTGTCATTAAATTCCAGGACACCCTTGAGAGATATTCAACTACTGTTAACATCACCATGTTAAGACAGTTATACTATAAGTTTCTACTGGATTATTATTTAATTTATTTTAATCAAAACAAATTTTTGCTATTAAAACTGAAAAAACACTGCTCTTAACTCGCGTTTTCCATACGTTCATCTTAATTTGTATAAGTTAATAATAATACATAGTTTTACTCCCCCGGCCTGACGGTTCCCTCAGACCAAAGGAGTACTCTTATCCCCCATTTACCTTCTTTGTAGTGGTCCTGGGAGGTTGATTACCGGTTCAAATGTCCTTTCCCACCCAAAAAAAACTTATTCCGGGATCACGGTCAATTTAGCGTTCAAGTAAAGGTTCTCGTCGATTTTTTTTAAATGGAAGTCATCGCGGTTCTTTTAACTTAACGTAGATGTGACTTTAACTTAGCGTAAGAGTTGCCCAAGGCCATAAATTCCACGTTACGTTTAGTTACGTTACGTTAGATGTACCATTACTGTGTTTCTGCCGACCAATCATGTTGCGAGAAAAACATCACTACTATTTAGTACTTCATTTGTTTACAGATTTGGTCTGCAGACGAATTCTTTGTTATGTTTCGTGAACAGCGAAACGTCGTGGTATTTCCTTACATTTTATTTTTTAGACCCAGTAAGCTTCTATTGCAAGTACTTGAAGGGTAACCAGACTTAACTTCTCGCCTTCCATTTTAGGGAACAATTTGTTTTCAAACAATCTAAATGTATTTATTGCTAGAGTGGTTACGTTACATTACGTGAACCCTGATCACATTTTATGTCTCTTTGTGTTTCATTAACATTAAGTTGATCGTAATCCTAGCATTACAGTATTCAATTTCCATAACCCTGTGAAAAAATGTGAAAGGTTTAGTCCAGTTGTGGTTGTCTGTGTAGGACATACCATTAGCGTGGGATGGTTATGAACATGATGTAATCCCTGCCTCCGTTTCAAATGCACTTCAATACCGTTGCATTACTGTAGTGCTATTAAAAATTTGCAGCTTTGATTGACCCCTTTCACAAATTTGGTTGATAAATGACACTTAACTGAAATATGTTTCGTTGACTGCTATTAAGGACTCCTAAACGATAGCTACAGTTACCAATTAACTGGCAAAGCAATTAGTCTAATGATAGTATCATTTCCAAAATGATGCATTTAAAACTAAGAACCTCAACCCTAACCTAAGCGATAAAATTAACATTTTTATATTGAAAGTTGTTGACTAACTTCGGTGACCACATGGTCTAAAGCGTCACTCTCGCAATAGACTAGACTGCCGATGATGGGGAGATCAAAGTTCGATCCTCGTCGGGAGTACTGAGGGTGATTTTTCCTAAATGGTTTCCTACTCTCTCTCCACGAAAATGCTGTTAGCTTCCTCTATATTCAAACTTTCTCATACATAGACGCGGTGCTAAAAAAGTTTTAAATCATTGGGATCTATTTATAATGTTCTCATTCGATTACTATCAACAACAAAATGATTCAGATCATATTTTCTTTTCTAACGCTTTATTTGATTCTAAAAGATTAAAAATTAAAAATCCTTAGATAAAAAAAGCTAACCACTCTTTTCCAAAATTTAGTTAATCCAAAACAAATTATTAGGGAAGAGAAAAATAAAATATACATCAAAGTGTATAATTACCAAGTTGGTCTAAATCCGTTTTAAATGTAATAATTTCAAGAGTTGTCTTAATTTGAACACAGTTTTCGTATTGTGGATACCATTTTCAAAATTTTTAAAATATAGTTTAGCATGTTAATTTAGGTATAACTAGCACAATGCTATGTTTTAATAGGGTGAAGTAATTTTGATAAACTTATTTAAGGAGGCTACGTTTCCTATATTTAGGGTAAAATGGATCTTAGAAATGAAATAAATAATAAACTTTTTTATACCGATAGAGAACTATGAGTTTAGCAAGTTTGTAAAATTTATTGAAAACTTTTTTTCACGAATTATTTGAGTGGCAGCGACAATATTTTTTAAAATATCTTATTCGTATCTCAAACTATTGCTTTGATATTAGAGCTAGGTCTACCTCCCCTTTTTAGAAATGTAATCACTTTCAAAGGTATTAATAATGCTTCATCTTACGTTTTTAAGAGATAAACAATCTATATTAATGGTTTTGAAAAATTCTAATACTTATATCTCCATATTATGTAATTAAGGAAATATATATAAATCTTGTATATTGTTTAAATTTGTGTACAAATTATAACACTTTTTTCATCATTTGTTACCAAATTTATAGTCAATGGCTAATGTTGAATAAAGTGCCAATCATAGTCTTGCCAACTTTTATTTAAAAAAAATTGAAATGCTCTGTTCTACTGGCACCAAACAAGCCCAAAATCCTTCACCTATTTAAATTTTATTTTCATTTCCTGATCCTGGAAGAGGGTTGGTATTCTGGAGAAAAATTAAAGACAGCGTGTGTGTGTATATCAATTTTGATTGAATTCTGCCAATTGATTCACACATTTAAAAATAGGATTGCAAAATACCCACACACACATATGGCTAGTCATTGCATCGATGAGGCATATAAAGAGCCGAATAAAAACATAGCCCATCACATATTGCAATCTCCCTCTCAATAAGTAAACCAAAAATTTCGACTAAACCAACTCTAGCGAATCTCGCCAAATCTGTGTTCAGAAACTTTCCAGCAAATCATGGGTGACACGCCCTAAACTAATCCAATATTCCAGTAAGCCTCCGGAACCTTGTCACTTGTCCAACGTAGTGGCGGCTGCCTGGAACTGTCCCAAACTGTCCAGCGGCCACAAATACACCCTCACTATTTCCCTCTACATTTTCCTTCTCTTGCTCTTTCTACGACCTCTTTCTCTTTCCCGTATAGATACGAGCAAGCTGGAATTTATAGCTTTAACAACCACTTTCTGGGAACACACACACACACACACACACACACACACACACACACACTACAGCGTCAAAATAAATACCGAAATCGTACTTCTATTTATTCACAAAAAAATAAATCATTGATAAAGTAAGGATTTAAAAGATCCGCTTCGGTGATCGCATGTTCTAAGGTGTCATTCTCGCAATATACTGGACTGCTGATTACGAGAAGATCGGGGTTCAAATCCTGGTAGGGAATATTAAGGGTGGGTTTCCCTAAATGGTTTTCCATCCCCCTCCACGTAAATGTAGATACAATCCTTCTAAATTCACCCTTCATTATCCCTAGCAAATTAGCTTAATTATTACACATGTGTTAAAACCAAACGGTTAGTAAAACACGGTGCTAAAAAAAAATCTTAGATTTATTTTTAGATAATCGCCTTTACCTTTGAAATAAGAGCTAAAATAAATGTGTCCTGTTTAAATGTATTTTGTCCGAGCTTTTAACTAAAAAAAACTCGCACCGACAGCTATGTGGACTAAATGGAAAGCTCATCGAGTTTGTTTTGCCGGTGAGGGAGAGTTTGGATTCAAATCCCAACCGGGTGTCTTGAGGTTTTTGCTTGAATGATTTCAACTTTACTTCTAGGCAAATGCATGTACATTTTCTCTAAATTCTACCTTCCCCATTTCTACCTTATAGGTGCATCAATTTCAATAAATTACACTTTCGGCAACATTTCTTGAAAAAAATGTTTTAAACATAATTTCTACTTATATTAATAAAAATATAAATATTTATTTTGATCCCTAATAAACTTTGTTGCAGTCCAAACTTTTCTGTGTCCAGACCAAGCTGATTGGTAGTCCAGTGACTAAATAATAAATATGATAACCAGTCCTAAATAAATAATAAAAGGAGTGATTTATTTTATTTTTTTCGTCAGCGTACACGACATCACTTTTATTTTTATTTAAAAAACAAAAACCAGAAAAAACTTGTGTTGGTTTATCTAGAAGTGGAAAATGAGACGGTGTGTAATTTTTTTTATCTTTAGGAATACAAATAATTAGCATTTTTTCCGATGTTTTCTCTTCTCCCGAGTGAGCATATATATGTATAAATTTAGATTGGACCAGCTTTAACCTCGCGCTTAAACTACACGATGCTCACAGAGCTACTACATTTAAAAGTTCCCTTGGGAAATAAAGTAACATTCATTTAGCAAGAAACTTGGAGCAATAATGATAGCGTGGGAAAAGCGGAGCGTGTATATTTCCTTTTGTTTCCTATTTTTATTTAGTTATCGAGCTTCATTAGACTTTTTAAATAGTTGTTTGGCTTATATTATATTTCATTTTTCCTAAACGCACTTTGAGGTCGACTGAGGTAGAATGAACCAATTTTTGAGAATGGAGAGAGTAAATCATTTAGAGAGAAAAAAATACACAGTACATCTTCCCGGGATTCAATTCCCTAACTTCCTGTCCCCCTAGTCGAGATTGACGTTTAGTAGCCATTGTCACAATTAAAGTGGTTATTATCATATTTTCAAACATATATACGTAACAAACATTTATGTATTCTCTTCCACTTTATTAAATAGTTATATATGAAGACTTTGATGCATACTACACCCCAATAGTAAAATTGCTCATTTCATGAAATTCCTGCTCATTCCGTGAACTAGCTTCTTCTCTTGACCATTTCCCTAACTGGGAAAAAATTTCATTAACTCTTGCTAATTTCATAATCTGGAACTTATTGTACTATTTTCTACAAGTTTAACTGCATTTAGTTTTAAGATATTATATTAAATTAACCCAATCCAACTTAACCTAACCTTCCACTTTAAAATGATTAAAAGTTAAATTAACTTAAAATACCAAAGCTGTTCTTTGCTTGTCCATTTCGCGAATCGAGCCAAAACTCGTCCAGTTTATGAATTGGATAACGATTGAAGCTGTCCATTTCATGAACTGGGAAGCACAAGCGTTTCACAATTTATGAACGGGACTTTTTTTGCTCAGTCAAGAGACTAGGCCATATCACGTAGTGGGCAGAAATTTGCCCGATTCATGAACTGAGCAAATTCACGAATAGGGCTTAACACATACATAAATTATAAACACTCAATACACTTTTATAAACTTAATATGTTACCTAAAATTAGCTCCGCTGTAGTAATTTCTATTCATATGATCGGTTCTGAGCCGAGAGACTAGAATTATGTTCGAATCTCGGTTGAATGCACTTCAGGTGGTTTTCTACAGGGTTATTCTCACGCTGGGTTTCTCGTACTCTTTCTAAGAGAATTCGGGTGACCTACATTATAATTTACCTTTCCCACCATGTATCCTTAAAGTAGTTTAAGGGCCGAATGTTCCGACCAAGTAAGAAAGCAATGCTTGGTATTAAAATAAACTCTTTACGAGAGCAAACCTGAATCAAATAAATGTTTACAAAGTCATTTAGATGTTTATAACAATGTTTTATACTCGTTTTAATTACTACCCATTTAGGCTATACGCATATGTACGAAGGTTTAATTTTAGAGGGATTGCAATTGCATAGCGATAGCGTGGGAAATTATTTAGAAGAAAAACATAATCAGTAAACCCAAATGGGATTCGAACCTTGATCTCCCCATCATAGGTAGTCCAGTATAGTGCAAGAGTGACACCTTAGACTACCCGACCACCAAAACTGGGTTTTAAATCTTATTACTGTCTACCAATAAAGCAACTTATCTTCTTAAAGAATATAATATTACAATGAGAAAAAGTTAAAAATAAATTCCTCAGCATTCGCCTGAAAGTAGGTTGGTAAACTGCATTGTAGATAAACTATCCCAATTGAACCCGTATGTGACACTTTTGGGTCAGAATTAACATTTTATAAACAGTAAATCAGCCCTGCTAGTGACTTTTTAAGTTGTTAGTCAAATTATTACTTAGTTCCAAACTGTACTTGCCTAAATGAGCCCTAATAACAAAATTAACTAAAACAAAGTAGTAAATCTTAGATAAGTACATCAGAATGTTTTCGTATTAAATAGATTGAGTGGCACAGATTCAACTCTGGATGAGTTTTAAGCTATTCAATTATATTACGAGCTATAATCACTTCATTATCATAGGCTATGAGTGATCAAGTGTTGGGGGTTTTTTTACTCTAAAGTTAAACAAATAATACAATAAGCGAAATATATCTCAATGTACTTGCCATTCGCAGATCTTTATTTTTTAACTTCATTAATACCGACATTCAATCAAGTAATTAATCCTCCAATTACTCTTGAAACCTAAATTTATCACCTAATAAAATAGATATTTTTTTAAAAATCTAGCAAACAGATGCAATTAATAAAAAAATGGCCTTAAATAAATAAAAAATTATATAAAAATATTTTAACAATGCAAGCAGATACACAGTAACATTAATCTTCATCTACACCTGAAAGATGTCATGGTTCACCACATAAATGGGAGTATTGTGATTGTTCACTGATAATTTATTTCCTAATCAAGGAACATTTCGATGTCGACAGCTCAGTCGGTTGTTGTGTGAACCTGAGGAGTACATTCAGTGTAGAATTAATTACGATCCGCACAATAGCTTAGTATTGTACATGTAGAAGCCCAACATACTTTGAAGTTGTAGCAGAAGGGATTAAAACACAAATAGTTTATTATGACAGAAGAATAGTAAGGAAAAATGGAAATATATATACAGAAAGAGAGTGAAAGAGAGAAAGAGCAAGAGAGCGAGGGAGAGGGCAAGTGAGATAAAGCGTGAGCATGATAAAATTATTAAATAAATAGATATATGGATATATAAAATTGTAGTTAATGTATACACAAATGTAAATATAAATACTTATTCGTAGGTTTTGAAAAATTACAACTGGACACAGGAATCTAACCTGGAACCCTTGAATTGGCGCGCTAATGCTTCCACTACTGAGCTACCCAGAAATCATCACATTATGAGTCATTCTTAACTCATAGTTTAAGGCAGAGTCTGCGAGAGACGTATGTATATCGTCGGCTACATATAGAGATAATATTGATACCACATCTGGGTTGAGGGGCGAATGTAAACAAAACTGTATTTTATGACCCATACTTGTAAATATAGTTTAAAAGATAAAATTTTCCATCCTGGGAAGTCTAATAAGTCACATATTTTGGTTGATCATTTAGATATAAATGGATCCGGAGAATCAAATGATATAATATAAGATATGGGCTACTGCACAAATTGTGTTGGCAATTGTATTTTCCTTCCCCCATTTGTTCTCATACTGCCGGGCAGCTCCACCCTGAAACGTTTTAAATTCACTTTGTATCTTTCACTTGTGAATTTCTCCTAGACTATTCTAGCACCTAAAATTTATTATGTAATGCTTGACTACTATTTTCTTCAAATAAGCAGAATTCAAGATAAAAATAAAATATTTTAATCAATATGATTAAATTTAATTTGCAAAAACAATTACAAAAAACGTAGTACAACACGAAAAACAATATTTCAAGAAGCCCCCCAAACTACTGTTCCCCCTAAAATCGTTCAGAGGTCAAGTCAGATCACGTTTCTTCTTCAGTCTACCTTCGACCTCCAAAACCAGACTCATAACCATCCCGGCCCTCCGTAAATTGAGGAACTAACGAAATAGACAAGGCAAAGAAAAATACTTTTAGGACTTTTAGCTAAGAAAATAAAACAAGATTTGATCATATATTTATATGAAAAGCACAAGACCATTATAAAACGCTACCTATGTGTTTTTTTATATCAACCGAATTCCCTCACCACCAAAGAACATAGCGATCAACTCCCCTTCCCCAGACAGTTATTTAAAATATATATTTGCTTATAGCTTAGAAACTATTGATTTTATAAAAATATATTCAAAACACGCTTTGCTCCTTTGGGGCTCAGCCCCCAAGCCCCCGTGAGTATTCTTTCCAAGTGCATGTAAACTAATGTAATTCCAGCGTTGCTTTGAAAGTAACAATTTAAAGTTACCGGTATTGTAATGTATATAGTGGCAATTGGATGTGCCAATATGCCTGCCAAATTTTATGATTCTAGCTGTCCCAAAAGTGTGTCAGTAAATTTTAAAATGTGTGGAAAATGCGCAAAATTTACCTAAATTCAAAAAATCTAGCTCTATCTAAGGTATAACCGATGGAGATACGACAAAAATTAATAAGGACCAAACTTGTAGATCTCGCCAAATCCGCAAATTTATAAGTCGTATGTTGATATTATCGGTCAGTTCAGAAAGTGCACTTTAAATGCATCAATTAAATTTTAAAAAATAAATATTAGTTTTTCTTATTTTATGACATTTTTAAGTCAACAATACGAATTTGTTTTGATGTTATTTATATTTATCAGGAGGCATTTACTCAGCCGTTCGCTTGGTTAGTTCTGCCTGATCCATCTGGTGGACATTCCACTACTGAGCTACCCAGAAATCATCACATTATGAGTCATTCTTAACTCATAGTTTAAGGCAGAGTCTGCGAGAGACGTGTGTATATCGTCGGCTACATAAAGAGATATTATTGATACCACATCTGGGTTGAGGGGCGAATATAAACAAAACTGTATTTTATGACCCATACTTGTAAATATAGTTTAAAAGATAAAATTTTCCATCCTGGAAAGTCCAATAAGCCACATATTTTGGTTGATCATTTAGATATAAATGGATCTTGGAGAATCAAATGATATAATATAAGATATGAGCTACTACACTAATTGTGTTGGCAATTGTAATTTCCTTTCCCCATTTGTTCGCATACTGCCGGGCAGCTCCACCCTGAAACGTTATAATTTCACTTTGTATCTTTCACTTGTGTGAATTTCTCCTAAACTATTCTAGCACCTAAAATTTATTATGTAATGCTTGACTAGTATTTTCTTCAAATAAGCAGAATTCAAGATAAAAATAAAATATTTTAATCAATACGATTACATTTAATTTGCAAAAAACAATTACAAAAAACGTAGTACAACACGAAAAACAATATTTCAAGAAGCCCCCAAACTACTGTTCCCCCTAAAATCGTTCAGAGGTCAAGTCAGGTCACGTTTCTTCTTCAGTCTACCTTCGAACTCCAAAACCAGACTTATAACCATCCCGGCCCTCCATAACTTGAGAAACTAATGAAATAGACAAGGCAAAGAAAAATACTTTTAGAAACTTTTAGCTAAAAAATAAAACAAGATTTGATCAAATATTTATATGAAAAGCACATGACCATTATAGAACGCTACCTATGTGTTTTTTTATATCAACCGAATTCCCTCACCACCAAAGAACATAACGATCAACTCCCCTTCCCCAGACAGTTATATAAAATATATATTTGCTTATAGCTTAGAAACTATTGATTTTATAAAAATATATTCAAAACACGCTTTGCTCGTTGGGGGCTCCGCTCTAATCCCCCGGTGAGTTTTCTTTGCAAGTGCATGTAAACTAATGTAATTCCAGCGTTGTTTTGAAAGTAATAACTTAAAGTTACCGGTATTGTAATGTATATAGTGGCAATTGGATGTGCCAATATGCCTGCCAAATTTTATGTCCCAAAAGTGTGTCAGTAAATTAAAAATGTGTGGAAAATGTGCAAAATTTACCTAAATTCAAAAAATCTAGCTCTATCTAAGGTATAACCGATGGAGATACGACAAAAATTAATAAGGATCAAACTTGTAGATCTCGCCAAATCCGCAAATTTATAAGTCGTGTGTTGATATTATCGGTCAGTTCAGAAAGTGCACTTTAAATGCATCAATTAAATTTTAAAAAATAAATATTAGTTTATCTTATTTTATGACATTTTTAAGTCAACAATACGAATTTGTTTTGATGTTATTTCTATTTATCAGGAGGCATTTACTCAGCCGTTCGCTTGGTTAGTGCTGCCTGATCCATCTGGTGAACATGATATATACTAGGGAAATTTAGGAAGTGTGGTAGTTCCCCGTTTGCCTTCCATACTGAGTTTTTATGAGCGAGCTTGAAAGAGTTCATCAATTTTGACGGGAAAATATTGTTAAATTCCTTCCCAGAGTTATATTACAGGCCATACAATCGACATTAGACCGACAGCTCTATTTCCCCTCCGAAGAAAGCTGTGCTACGGATTTTTATCGCTCAAGAAAAATCTGTCGAGCTCAGCTGGGTTCTAACTCGTGATCATCGGGTAGTGAGGGGAGCACNATTGTGCTTAGATTAAGATAGCGTTGGTAATGGGTTGCATTCTGAGGACAAGGTACTAATTTCTCTCACCTATTTAATTTATTTTAATTTGTTAATTACCATGATTGATTTATGATTGCCATAGCTATCTCAGGATTGTACGAGAAACTAGCTAAAAGTGTCATCCTGGTGTTGAACGTTCTAATTTGATATATTTTCGGTGTTGCTTAGCCGTGCGAAGAACATGACAAGCTGACAAGCTTCTAGTTACTCCTAGTACGAGCGTATGTATATATTTGTGTGTGTACATAAGAACAATCAATATGATACAGCATTAGGTTCAATAAATACAAATTTATATAATAACCCTTAGGGCCAGTCTTATGACTCCTGGATAGATATTAATCTGGTCGGTAAATAATCATATTTGATCGATAAGTTAAAAGTGCGTCTTATGACTACCAGATAGATTTTATCTGCCAGTTAAAATATATTTATCCATCACATTTATATCGGGAGGTTTTAAGTGCCTGATAACTTTTATCTGAAAGCTAAAAATAGTCGTTGCCATAGTGACGCGTTGTTTTTCATGAGGTTTTGCCTATCAGAATCTAATTTTTAATGTTAAAATCTTGGTTCACGTTTTTAGTCGGCACAGGCACAGTCTCTAACTATAAATAAGGTTAGAACATTTAATTCACACTTTTATAAAAACTCACAAGCCATTTTTAGAGTTATAGTTATATAAGAACAAATTATTTAAGTGTGAGTACAATAAATGAAATTTTGTAAATGTTGTACCAAACTATTGGCCACATTTTGGCTGACACCGAAATTAGTACTTGCAAGACAACCTAGCTTCTGTATGCACGTGACGCCATCTGTTTCCTCGCACTCGTTTTGTTAGCCGCCATTATTTACAAATGTTGAGCGTTGTCGTCACTCACTAGGTTGTAGCGGTAGCAGCAGGGTTCATACGCATGCACGCACAGGTTAAATCAGTGCCAACCTTGCGTTTTCCGTATAAAAATATATTTATCCTACAGAAAGCTATCCAGAAGATAAATTTCATTCATAATACGTCTAAAATATTAAAGTGTCTGATAACCTTTATCTGGTTGCTAACTTTAACCTCCCGATAGTAATACCTATCCGTTAGTCTTAAGACCGGCCCTTAGTGAACTGCTTCAATAATCCTGATACAAGTTTCCCAACCCAACACAAGGACTAGAAATAATCCTCTTAGGTTCTTGGTAGCTGAAAAGGGGGGTAGGGAGTAGTAGGAGAATGTTGGCATCCAATAACACTACGTAATAACCATAAACTATATCAGTGACGACACGTGATACTACATGAGAATGAGAAGTTTGTTGTGTAAGGACGAGGAGGGGCGTAGAGGGGCTGTGAGACGGAAAACGTGGCACGGGAAGGGCTTCCTATTCCTCGGAAATGTGGAGCAAACCATAACACTGTAGCTCTCCATACTGTTGTATTAACTATTAATCGCTTGTACCGGTACAAGGCGGGTGGAAGTGATTGTTGTGGGTTAGTGAGTGACCGGAGGGCCTCAGGTTGGCCAACATAACGGACGGGATAGGATTCAGATTAGATGGTATAGAATAGACTTCCCGCCTGCCTGCGCAGCGAGATAACCCATCCGACGTGTCATACGTAATTGGTCGAAGAATGACCTGGACAATATATATGGGAAGGAAGATTAATACCAGTGGTACGCCGTGGAGTGTTGCCAGGGTTGTTAGAGTCAGTTTAAACTGTGATCTATGAAGTGCTCTCCATCCCTCGGTTGATCACTCGTTGAAACAGGTACCGACGGAAATACATTCCAATCTGTTGGTATTTTGAGAGGAACCTACGTAGGGTTGGTCTAATAGGGAGCTATTGGGTGATAAATATATCACAGGTACAGTTTTAACAAGCTCTGCTTTACCCTGGCAACACTCCCTCTACACGACACTCATTAAAACTGTTCGCCGCAGTGGTCTGTGTCCCTGGCTCTTGACACGTGAGGGCCGGGATCGTTCCTCACCGGGTGACCATGTTGTGGATTTTTATTCATATCGGTGATAAGTCGGCCATTTGTGCCCGGAGAGAGGGGCTAAGGAAGTCCAATCTACTCCTCCCTGAGATTTATATTTTTATTATGTTCCCTCTTCAGTACTCTACGCTAATATATTTTTTATTTGAAATATTACCCTCTTCAGTAGCCGAATGGTCTGAGGCATCGCTCTCTCAATATATTAGACAGCCGAGGATGAGGCGATCGGGGTTCGAATCCCAGTCGGGTCTACTCAGGGTGGTTTTAACTACATGGTTTCTCACTCTCTTTTTACGCAAATGCCGTTGTATTACCTCAAAAATGCTTCCTTCCTTATCCCTACTCCACTAGAGTAGTTATCGTATGAGCTGTATAATCTGAACAGATAGTAAGAATCGGTAATAAAAAAAACGCGTATGGCCTGGACAGGTAGGAAAACGTGGATAATTTGTCTTTGTCCTCCACGCCTTACTATCCTTCCGGACTATCCGCATTTCACACAGTCGGAATAGGGACGAGTGAGGTGGTTCTAAGTTTAAAGAAAGTCTACCCGTATTTGTTTGACGGGAGAGTGATAAATAATCTTGAAAGATCGCCTTATTCCAACCGGCTACAATTGGAGCCCCGGTCTCCCCATAATTTTTTTTCCACGCACCCACCAGTGCGGGTGAGATTATGATAGACTAATTTTTATATTAGTCTTGACCATAGTCAATATATTTGAGACGTTGTGCTTCAGGCGATGAATGATTATCCATACTGGCTCTTCACGTACACACACTAATGTGATAGGTATGAGGTTGTAGAAATGTATAAGAAACATAGCCGCATTTGCATCAAGAAAGTATGAACGAACCGACTAGGAATTTTTTTTAAAAACACTGTCAGTACACAAGATTGAGAAATCGAACCTTAACCTTTCCTTCACCAGCAAACCGGACCAGCGTCTTGGCCTGCGTAGTCATAATTGTGGTTAGATGCAATTTATATATCCTATGTATGGCAAAGTGAAAGAAAGTAGACTAAGTCACCACTCGGAAGTAGGGGAAATGATCAACTCATTTAGCATTCCCGTTCCCCCGTGTTCATTCTGATCTAATTCACTTATGATAGAGTTGACCTCCTTTACCATATCATGTGATCCGATTATTATGACCCATTAGAGCCCATTACGACATATGGAACCCTACAATATTTTTTAAATATCAAACGCATCGGATATAGCGAGAGATGAGAAGGTTGGGGTGAGCTATAATTTCCCGTTTCACTGCATTGAGGATACATTTCAAAATTCTGTTTGCTTCCTTTTTTATTTTTTTGCTGAATTGCGAATTATCACATTAAAACTGGATAAAGACTATACTATGATAGTTGTTGCTTTATCCAATAGAATGCGGTAAAAGGAGAATGGGAACCATATTTTTTCGCTATTAAAAAGTTAATTTATTTCATCACCCTGGTAGAACCCCCCCCTTAAGTGGCACCGCAAATGATTTAACAGTTTTGTAAAAGTTCACTTATCTACCTGGATACTTAAATATTTGGAGCTACATTTTTTTAAATAAGTGTGCTATTTTAGGTTAAGTATCTAAGTGATGTATCAGTGTATCTCTGAGTTTAGAAAACAAACCCATGATGAATTTCTTAAATAAAAAAGTGAGTTACGTGGTTAATTCGAAATGCCTTTTTGCTGCTATCGTTGATTCAATTTGTTTGGATATGGCAACTAATGGGTGATAACTAAACTTTATTTTATAACAAGAAAAATATTTTAATTAAAAGTTAATTGGTTGTAAAAAAAAAAAGGGGCATTTGCTTTGATATCATCTCTGAATATTGAATGAAAATAAAACTGGTCGTTGGGTAATAATTTTCCGCCCTATTTCCCACTTTCATTTGTTGGTTTAGGAGGCCTAGTTGGAATCAGAGCTTTGACAAAGCTCGGTTAAATATAGCAGAAAATAGTTCAGACTATATTATTCGTAAATTACCGAGATATAGAATTTAATACTATCAATAAACCTAGGAATTAATATAAATAATAGTATGTGGGTACGCGGGACAAATCGTGACTATCAATAGATTTGGTTTATCGATAACGAAGGGGTCGAAATTCGATTCGGGTTTTTATAATTGGTTTTTGTCTATTCCTCTAAAAATTGTAGGTACATTATTTTAAACTCTACCTTTCTCGACACTATCCCATTGATGTAAACATGCGGATATTCATATCTATACGTAATGCACATATAAAAAATAACTAAATAATATGTATTACCTAATAAAGGTATAAAATATAGTATACAACGTTTTTACTATATAAAATAACTAGCAGTTCGCAGTTCAACCCGTTCTTCGCGCGGGTAAGCAGCGTAAAAAATATTTAATATTAGGACTTTCGACATCCGGATGCCAACATTTTGACATTTCATCCATATACAATCCTGAGCTAGCTCTGAAAATCACAAACTAACTATGGCACCTCATAAATTAAAATAAATCAAATCTTTGAAAGCAAATCTTACTTACGCCTCAAATTGATTGCACAAACTAATTCAATTAATTGACAAGGCAATATTTACTTAATCACGGGTATAAGATAGATCAAACGAGATAATATACATTGTTACAGAAGCATATTATTATGAGCATCATGGTTTTCCAAAGAGCATCACGGTCCCCAGGTTATACCATCAGAATTTTATTTTATTTGTTATGTCACTCTTAGGTGGCGCTATCCTTCTATTTTCAGGTATGTATTTGCAACGCTAATAAAATCCCTTTAAGATAATCTTTAGTTTTTGTATTATTTTATAATTTTTCATCTGCCTATACAAAGTTAAAGTTTTCTTACATAGCAAGAAGGTATTTTTCTACTAGTTTAAGAATTTTTTAAGACCCCTCCCCTCATTTTCCAACTCCTGTTTTTTAAATCCCCAACTTTACCAGTTTTTACAATCCTTTTACCAACCCGTCCAATTTTAATTTTATTTCATGCTGAAAAGAGTCTTTCTAATTGTTTTGTAAATATGTCATGCTACTTCATCCCCCTCCATTTTCAGCTCACACATCCCCATTTTGAACTTTTTAAGACTTAATTTCTATCTTTATTTTTTATGTGCCTGCCAAATTTCAACTTTTGACCACATCACACATCAAAAATTATTTAATGTTCTTTATTAGTTGTAACAATTTTATGCTCTTCCATTTCCCGAACCTCAATTTTGAAATTCCATATGCTCAGACGTCATAAGGTTATCCGGGAATGTCTATTTTTGTGCATGTCAATTTTCAATTTTCTACTCGCCACCCTCTCTCCACCCTCCACTCTCACAAATCGTTTTTTATACTAGCTTTGGGAATTTTGAGGGGATTCCTCCCCATTTTCCACTTATTCATTTTAGAATTTTAGAATGTTTATACCTTTATTTCTGTTTGGGGTGGTACTTAACCTTGCCTGACAAATGTGAATCTTCTACCACACTGATAATTAGCTTATACTTTTAGTTTTAGGATTTTGGAACCCCCCCATTTCACCAGCCTCCTTTTAAAAACAATAAATATTTAAAACTTATTTATTTGGTTTTTTGAATGATCCTTCAACATTGCTGAGACATTTCAATGTTCTACCTCACCCATAACTGGGGAGTTCGTTGTTCAATCATGGCCTTCACTGCCGCAATTAAGGGGTAAAAATTCGGGCTGAATACTTTTTTGTTTCTGTTCTTCAAATTTTGTCTCAAATAAATGGCTGCCCTGATCAACCAGTGACCCACTGTATTTATACCACGTTTATAAATAGAACAATAGGGTCTCGCATTGCATGATGGTTCATTATAAGGTCCACGAGCCAAACAAAATCGTGGGCCGTGAGTTTGACATGTCTGAGGAGACTCTCTCACAAGAGACTATACTACCTATGATGGGAGATCAGGGTTCGAATACTGGTCGGGGTAAATGAGTGTTTTCTTCCTAAATGGCTTATCACTCTCCCTCCAGAAAAATGTGGATACACGTTCTAGAATATCTTGATATGTTTCCAAGATATATATTTTTTAAATTCATCCCTAACACATTAATGTAATTAGTACATATAATTTACGTATAAACGGGTAGTAAGACGCTTTGACAAAAATTAATGTGTGTAAGTTGATTTTTTTATAACTCTACTCCCATTAGTCTCACATTAAATCCATAAATGGTATTATTTGAGCAAAGTGGAGCTTTGGTAGTAATCAATCATCAATTAATGTAGGTGAATATTTAAAGCTTAGGGGAATTGGTACGCGTTATTCGAAAGGTAGGAGATTCGGGACATCGGTAAACCAGTCTGGATGAGCTTGACATTTAGTCCGCGTGACCACTGGTTTGAGTATTTATGTTACCGTTAAAGTAATAAATTAGTTATTATACTTAATGACTGGTTATTTTCCAAAGTAACTGATATGTGTGGTTAATGTGACTAAATACATGCAATTTATTATTTTAACCGGTTATGCTACATACCAACAAAACCTGTTTGGCTGAGTGATAATTAGGTTAGGTTAGGTTGGGTTAGGTTAAGTTAAACGTCCGTAATCAATAAAAGATGTACCTCAATTGATACGCACAAGAAACGTGGGCCACGTATGACTCGGACAGGGAATCAGACAAGTTCAAACTTGCACAAACGTGAAATTTATCACTTTAACTAGAGGGCGCTGGTTATATAGCCTACATACTAACATTTTAATGTGAATAATTTTACTACAACATGAACAATTTATCACATTCACCAGAACTGTTGGTTATTACATATAAAATTAGGTGATCTATCGAATTAACAGTAACATAAATAAGCTATAAATGTATGTGTAGTATTTATTAGAAGTAGGTACTGTGAAAACTTGGTTAGTAAGCAACGTGACGATATAATCCGTGTGTTTAGAAAATGCTGCTCGTAAAGTATCCCAATTAAAAATTGAAGCAAGACAGTGGTCAAAGGAATTTTACTCTAAGAATTCTTACTTCCTTACACAATTCGTACGATATTCCTTTATCTCTTTAGAAATGAACACAAGTATTATGAAATCCAGTCTTGCATTAACTTTTTTTCTTTTATGTTTGAATAAAAGAAAGTTCAGTCGTACTTTTTGTGTACCTACTTTAAAAATGATGAGAGCGCGGTTTTTAATACACCCACTAGCCGCCACAGAATTATCTCCATAATAAATTTCGGCTGACCTTTTTTAAAAAAAAACCATGGATAGGACTCCCCCCTTCCCCATTTGAATTTATTTCTTTACAAATCACTTGGAAAAGAGTTATAACCATTCAACCAACAAATTCTTAGTCGACAAAGGAAAAATTGACGTGCTTTATCAAAATTAATTCATTGGTTTCAACTCCATATACCATAGTATATTGACTATTTTCTTATAGGTCAAATGTAAAAGTTTTATAAAAGATGGAAGCAACTTTTCGTCATACAAGATTACCACACAAACTCTGGAATAAAATTCCAGCATAATTCCCGGTTTTCCTGGCAAACAAAATCATTTTCCAGATTTCTTGAAACGTTTTTCCTCCGGAGACCTTAAGCAAATAATACCTGGTGAAAATATTTTTAAATGGTGTGTTGAACAAAAGGAGGCGTTTTGAAATTTAGATTTCTCTAGAGGATATTTAAAGTAGCTTATTTCTGAAATGTGTATGAATCTAGTGACTATTTAGAGTGGTCGTCACCAGGAAGATTTTAAAAAATCATGTTCTTCTAGAAGCCATTTGGGGTGGTCCTCTCCCAAAAAATTTTTGACAATTAAATGCCTTTAGAAACTATTTGAAGTAGTCTTCGATTAGTTTGGTTACACCTTTGAATAAAGGTTATTAATATTTTTTAAATTCCCAACAGTTAACATAATTCAAGCACTATTTCCGGGTTTTTTTTACTATGTTCTAAATTCAAGCATAATTTCCGGTTTTCCTGTTTTCACGATCAGTGGCCAAACTGTTAAATTAGACTTTGTTTATGTGCTCCACGTCATATTACACTTCTGATCTATCCATATATGTACACAGATGGGGCAGGGGGGAGGAAGATGAAATTTTTAGGAAGTGTAGTCTGATCAAAT
Organism: Timema bartmani; assembly: GCA_902151455.1. Taxonomy (NCBI): domain Eukaryota; kingdom Metazoa; phylum Arthropoda; class Insecta; order Phasmatodea; family Timematidae; genus Timema; species Timema bartmani. The sequence continues at coordinate 7,294 of CABFWB010000104.1, read as the reverse complement.
GTGCGCTGGAATGGAAAACAATCTATGGCGGGATCACAATCAACTTTTATTTTAGCACCGCGTCTTACTACTCCTTTAGGATTATACGCTTATATACTAATTGGTCTAATGGATTTAGGGATTAGAAAGGTTATAGTGTACCCAGATTTGCGTGGAGGGAGATTGGAAAACAATTTTCTAAAAATCACACTCAGTACACCAGATTGAGATTCTAGATTCGTCTCGTGTCATCTTCAGTCTACTCTAACACGAGATTAGTGTGTTAGACCATACGGCCACCGAAGCGAGTACGATCAATTTAAAGTTCGTGTAACGCTCACTTAATATTCACTTAACGTAACGTAAAGGTTCTCCTTCCTTGTGTTTTTAAATAGAGGCCTTCATGATGAAGTTAACTTAACGTTTACTTAACTTAAGACTTGTCCAGGGGAAAACTTTCACTTTACGTGAAAGTTAAGTGAAGAGTACCACGTGTCCTAGACAACTAATCACGTTGCGAGCGACGTAAACAGGGCTATTTAGTACTTTATTCGTTTTCTAATGAAATGGAAACGACTTCTTCGATATAGTTTGTCCGCGTCTAACGAACTGTCGTAGCCTCTTGTTAAACCTTATTTCACACATCTAGTAAGCTTATATCGCAAGTACTTACAGCCGGGTGACCTGGTGGTCTAGGGGTAAGGTGTTGGACTTCTGTGCTGGGGGTCCGGGGTTCAATCGTCGGTCCCACACAGATTTATCTGATTGCCAAACCCTTCCTTCACCTCTGACAAGATGTGTATTAATCACAACTTGTGAATGTGAGGAATGCCAGGCCTCCACCGTGGTTCGGATTCCACGTTAAACTGTAGGTCCTCCATTTCATCTCACAATCACCCTACCATT
>CABFWB010000103.1:493497-514592 GCA_902151455.1 Timema bartmani | reverse complement strand
TTAGGGCGTGTTTTTTTTTTTATGGCAGTGAAAGAAATAGTATCATATGTACGTTTAAGTGTTCATAGCGGTATCTGTGGGGAGATATACGCAGCTCTGTACCGAAGGCGATTGGTCGATAAAACCTTTAATGTGTGTAATAAAGGTGTAGTAGGAGCCGGGAAAAGTGTGTGTTGGTATAGCTTCTATTGCGGCTATCAAATATTTGAAGAGCAGACATCATAGAAACTTGAATTGAACAGGATATATTGAGCAAACTACAAGAAACTATTCCGAGATCTTTCTAACAGAATAAACTCTATTATACTGTTAAAAAAATATGGTAGCTGGTTATGAAAATCGAACACGACACCTTTGTCTAAGTGCTTGAATACGTTGGGCCTGGGTTCGATCCTCTTGACGAGGTGCCATTTTTCAACAGATGATTAAGTGAAATATGACGTCTTCCTACCTAACAGAGTCCCAGGTTTGAATTCCAGCTAGTCTGAAAGAAATTATTATTATTAATTTTTTTTTGCGAAATTGGAGTTTCTTCTGTTACAGTGATGAATAACCACCAGAAGACCGTGGGTTTTATCTGTTCTAGATTTAAATTATTTTGTAAGCCATGTGTTGATATATTCAGTCAGCTTATGATGGTATAATTTGGAAGAAATACATCTACGTTTGCGCGGAGAGAGAGAGATTTAGAAACCATTTAGGAAAAAAAATTCTTAGTACGTCCAGTCAGGATTCAAACCCCAACTCCCCCATCACAGAAAAATCAGACTAGACGATAATGACACTTTAATCTGCGTGCTTACCGATGCGAGTGAAAAAAAGACTGGTTAAATTCGACCCTTACTCAAAGTTTAGGACAAAGTTGTACGAGTGGAGAGAGAGATAGAGCCTTCGTTGTTGTTTTTTTATTGCTTCTGTTTACGAATCTTTCTACTCCAGGCTTTTATAACGGACACATCAAGTTGTTTTCAACAAACCCACTGAAAAAAGTTGTTTAGAATGTTTGAGGATATATTTGATGGACACAGTAAAGTTTTATTTGGTCTTCAATATTGAATGTTTGGAGCGATGTATTGGAAAAAAATATTTGTGTATCCGATATAAAAGCAATGTATACACTCGTAAGATTACACTATTATATAATATTTCATCCAAGGTTTAAAATATACAAGTAATTGGTTATTTGTTCGCTTTGACGGCTATTAAAATTATTTCTAGGAAAATTACAGCAATCATCCCCAGGACGTAATTTACAATTAAGGTCATTCGACCATTAAAATTTTATTGCACAATTTAAACAAGTGTATTTATTATAAGCCATAAATAGCAATTCAATGATTTAAAACTATTACATCTCACAAGCTATAAGGGGTCAAACTTGCTATGTTATGCTTTTCCCGTACTATTGTTAATGCAAGAGGCTGAAAGTTAGTATAACTAGACATCCATATGAAGTGTGCACAGTAAAATATGAATAATATTAATAATATTAATACCAATAGTATGAATATTTCATTGAAATATTTATAATATTCTTAAATATTAAATTAAAATGTTTACAGTATAAATATTATAATATGTATAGTATAAATAATATAATATTAATATTTTGTTATTAATATCATAATACATTTATATAATATATTATAATATTTATAGTATAAATATTATAATATTAATTTATTAATATTAATGTGTATTAAACATTAACATTTCAATGTACACACCTCATCTGAATGTCTAGTTATACTAACTTTCAACCGTATGCATTAGTTACTTTACCTTAACAATGGTACATGAAAAGAATAAAATGGCAAGCTATATCCGTTATAGCTCGTGAGCTGTAATAATTTGAAATCATTGAATTGATATATGTATATATAAATATAGATATATAGCTTAAAAGTATACACTTTTTAAAATTGTGCAATAAAATGTTGATGGTTGAATGACCTTAAGTGAAACTAAACAAACCGTAACTTACATTAATACATATTTTTCCCTGCAGGGAATAAAACACAGGCCCTTCATATCTGTAGGGAGACGCGCTGGTGCCTGAGTTAAATCACGCACACAATTTAATCCTAATTTAAAATCTGGCTACTGAAAGATACAAGATGTGTATTGCCTTGAGGAAACACTTTTCATGAAAATACCAACAAAATAATAAACTATAAGAATATAGGACTTGAGTGTGGACCTTTGAGTTGGCTGCTGTATTCAAACTGGGCTATCTGGGGACTAACCGGCCTCTTGGTATAGTGGTCAGAGCGCCTGATCTAGAGATTCTGGGTTTGATTCCCGGATTGTACAGGGGGATTTTTCTCGAAAGTGGAATAATTTCCATGGTCACCGCAGTTTGGTTAATCAAGCTTAAGTTGGATTAAGATCTTCATTGGATACACCCCTTCATATTCACTCTCATCATCCCCTCAACTCATCGGGACATGGAAAGAGATTCCCCGGAAAGGATTTACGATTAGTATATTCGGGGGTCACCTGGGCAACGGTACATTAGTATTGGATAATCTTTCCACTACTGGACTACAGAGAGATGTGCCATTGTTATTATCTGGGAAATCCTTCAAGTTCAAAGTACATTCTAAGTTTTTCGAGAATAGGTCCCATACTTGGACAACTCCTCGAGGAACTATTTCTCTCCATGATATCCGCAATTCTCATGTAATTTAGCCTGTATAGAACTAGCTCAAGATAGGGATAGAGTGTAATGAGGTGAACTGGATGGAACTAACTCAAGATAGGGATAGGGTGTAATGAGGTGAACTGAATGGAACTAGCTCAAGATAGAGATAGGGTGTAATGAGGTGAACTGGATGGAACTAACTCAAGATAGCGATAGGGTGTAATGAGGTGAACTGGATGGAACTAACTCAAGATAGCGATAGGGTGTAATGAGGTGAATTGGATGGAACTAGCTCAAGATAGGGATAGGGTGTAATGAGGTGAAATAGATAGAACTAACTAAAGATAGGGATAGGGTGTAATGAGGTGAACTGGATAGAACTAGCTCAAGATAGAGATAGGGTGTCATGAGGTGAACTGGATGGAACTAGATCAAGATAGTGATAGGGTGTCATGAGGTGAACTGGATGGAACTAGCTCAAGATAGTGATAGGTGGCGTACTTTTGTAAATTCGGCAATGAACTTTCGAGTTACTAGTGACAAAGAGTAAGTAAATAACAATATATGAGTACCGATAAACTATTTATGCTATTTATAATAAATATAACAAAACCCTACAAATGTGTACAGTCAGAGCCGAGACTATAAAGCTCATTCTAACGACAACAGTTCACTCCCTACATGTTAATCTCTATGCATCCAAGAACTGTTGATATTGGAATGAGCTTTATAGGCTCAGCCATAATTTAATAACTTGGGGTGGTTTTGTTTCACGTTGATTATAACTCATCTGGACTGTACGCTGATGGGGAAGGTTTGAATAAGATGGGATTAAGAGGAAATGTACCCTAATTTTTTTTATTTTTTTTTAGTAAGAGTTGTAAACAAATCAGTGTCCTTAGTGCGTCTGGTGAGAGTTCGAACCCTGACATCCTCATCACTGGCAAACTAGAATATATGAGCTTAACATTTTTAAAAGAGAATACATATTTTAATTTGACATTTAAATCTCTATTTTATGTAATTTTAATCAGAATGATAGATAGAATATAAAACGTTTACTGATTTCTTGACAATCGTTTGAGCTCCCTCCATTCGTCTTAACTTTAAATTGTACGCACCCTAGCCCTTCCTCCAAAAAATGTTTTGGCTCCCTTTTTTATCTTCCTAGTGACGTTTCGACTTAAATTCGGCTTTCTTCCACCGTTTGGAAATCAGCAAATATAAAAAGGGAAAGTTAAAAGGAAACGACTAGCTGAAAATAAAATAGAAAACAAAAGTGGCTTTTTTTTTCCCCGTGCTTCACTCATCTCTCTCAGGAAATATGCCCAATTTGCCACCATGTTTGCTTTAATATTCTTCTAGAGATGTTATGTTAAAGTATGTAGGGAAAATATTTGAACCCTTTTTAAAGTAAACTTTTTTCTAGTCTAGATGCTAAATTTAAACTTCCACAAAGAAAGTAAGACACCAATCCTTAAATCCATATTACACGTGTTAATAAAACACTTGATTTGAAGAAAAAGTTTTGTCGACACTATAAATAATTGAACAAAGAACTCTTAGTTTGAATGGATAACTGTTAATTAAATACAAATCACGTCTGTTATAAAACAAAATTGTGAAAAATTGTTATATAAAATAATAATTACGTTCAATTATTTTTTGTATATAATTTTCGCATTTACAAAGCCATGATAAAAGTTGTTTTATAGAAGTACTTTCAACACAAACGTTACTATCGACTTGAACTTTAGTGAAGGACTAATATAAGATAAAGTGTGGCTTCAATAGCTTATAAATAGTATGATAAAACAAATATAATAATCACATTTATAGAACCATCCTCAGTGCGTTCCCATGGGATTCGAACCCAGACTTTCTCGTAAGTGGCAATCAATTACAATGAAAATTTGACGCCCTTGCCTACCGGTGCAATTAATTTAAAAAATTAATAAAAGTAATATAGTGATAAAATGATGACACTTTATAAAAGTAATTTAAGAGAGCCAAAAATCTGTCACATAATGACATTAGAATCGATAATTATGAAATTTAATATTTTAATCAATATGTGAGTGACAATAATATTTAATTCTACATACTTAGATATCATCCATGTTTTCATCTATAGCCAAAACACACTTCCCACTTGCTCCAAGGACTCTAAATACATATAAGTATTAGCTATGAATACAAGAGTGAGCTGGTAATATCTTCAGGAATATTTTATCTCAACAAGGGTTTGAATTATCCGCAACTTATACTACTTTAAAGATACAGGATCATAAACACCTCAGTAGAGCTCACTGACCCTATGCTAACCATGACCGTTTCAGTCACTTTGATCAGGAGAATATGCTAATTAGCCCATTTATATTTTTATTTTTTTATTAATTTTTAAATTTACTTAACTGCTTCATCTATGAGGGCTCTGATAGGAAGGGTGGTAGAGAGGAAGTAATCCCTCAACATTGTTGGATAGAGGTGAACATAGAAAGCGCACAAGAGGGAGAAACCTCAAATCAAAATCGCACGAGGATATGGGTCAAAAGCGCACCTAGACCTTGTATCAAAAGTGCACAGGAAAAATGCCACATCTGCATAACGTGGCAATATGACAAATATGTATGGTAAACAACCCCCTTATTCTTAAGAATACTTAGTTTAGATTAGGTTAAGTATTGCCATGTGGGGCTCAAAGATTACAAACAATGGTGCACTTTTGAAGCACCTACCGTGTGCGCTTTTGATAAACTACAAATCTGGTACAGAAATTTGGCCTGTGCGCTTTAAGTAAGTAACCGTTGGATAGGGTATGGGGAAAGCTAGAGAGATCAATTGCATGTGACCAAAAACACTCCTAGTTCACTAGACCATTATTCGAACCTTGACCTCCCCACCACCAGCCATTCATTATTTCGCAAGCCTGACGTATTAACCCGCGTGATCAGTGGGTATGGTCTGAGTCAGAGGTGGGCAACATATGTTTCAATGTAGCCACATGTATAGTGAATGAGGAAGGAAATTCGTCACACCATGTAAAGCTTGAGAAATTAGGTTGCTCAATAGAGCATTTAAAACAACACACACTGTTTGAACAAGTTTATTCAAAACATGTACAATACACTTTGCCTACTTAGTTACAACTACCACAGAAGAAAATGATAAAAATTGTTCGGATTGAAAATGTGAGACAATTTATTGCAAAATTTGAAAATCCTTTTTTCTGACAAGTTGCAGAAACATTGGCTGGGTAGCTGAACTCAATGAACTTGCGGAATGCTTTCAATGATATACAGGAAATATCAAGTTAGTTTGCATGCGCCATCAGAAAAATGTTTATTTTACTGTGAGAGCTGGCAAACTTAAATCCGCCACACTTCTATGGCAAATTCGCCACTTGTGGAGATTGGCAACAGGGTTGTCCACCCTGGGTCTAAGGGCCAGTTTCATAGTCAAACTTAGCATGCCTAAAGTGCGAGTCGATACTAAATACAGGACGACACCTACCTATACCAAAATGGAATGGGCCAGTTTCGCATATGAAACTGGCCCATTACATTCAATTTCAGGTAGGTGACGTCTTGTATTTAGTATAGCGCCGCACTTGAGGCGTACTAAATCTGACTATGAAACTGGCCCTAAGTCCACAGCTGTTCTAATATATAAGTCAATTAAAGTTAATTTAAAGTGTTAATTTCTTTTATGCACAAAGTCTAACTACTTGTTCTCTTTTTTTCTTCATAATACTATACCCTAATGGGCAAGTAAGTTAGTTAGAACTTTAGAAGAAATATACTCGCATTTGTGTGGGGAGAGAGTTGGAAACAATTGAAAAAAAATCACTTTCAGAACACCCGATCGGGATTTTAGCCCCAATATTTCCATCCATCACCGGCAAATTATACAAATTAATGTATTCTAAGAAGAATTTTAACTTTTAGCCAATGATCTACTTCATTGTTCAATGTTGTGTTCTTTGTTAATAGTCTTTACAAAAAATAAATCATGGCAAATCATTAATTTATAGTCATACTTAACAAAATGTGCATTTATAACTGCAAGCATATTAAAAATGTTAATAACTATTATCCCTACTCAATAATAAATGAAATATGACTTGAGTAGATATAAGATGAGCTGAAACATAGGCTACCAAGTAATCCGTTGGCAACTGTCCTATATTATTCATGAGGCTACAAGAGCTTAAGTGTATTATTATGAATAGGAGTGCTTAAGTGAATCCCGAGACACTACTCCTAAACCACTAATTAACATTCAACGCTGATAGTAACGAGCAGATGACATCGTCAGAGGCCCTCCCATCCAAGCATCTCAAGAGCTCAAACAAACTACCCTAACTATCTCATTATTAAAATACCTCAATTCTAATTTTCCATCTTTCCTTCAGTCAGCTGAAAAGTAAATGTCTCGCAAAAGTAAAAAAGAAAAAAAAAATATTATGAAAGCGTGAGGGAAAGACGAAGACGCTTAAAGGAAGACACACTATTAAATAAATTAGAAGGGATCGGCTCCCAACGTTCGTTCGCTTAATATAATTAATTAAGCTTCGGACTGATTTATCCAGAGGTGCATAATGAGAAGTAAATTGAATACTGAAGCCCTAGCTTCAGTTTCAGGGCCACATTGAACCCGTACGAACCTCATAAACGTTGACAGGGGTGGTCAAACATCTATCAGGCCACAAAATACATTAAAGTTTCAGTCAAAAGTTCCGATTTCAGCCATAATACCATAATTACATCACAAGTATAGTAATACTCTATCCACACTATTCAAAAATAATAAAATAATCCCAAAACATAGCATGGCGATTAGGGTTGCCCACCCTGCAACCCTAATCACCATGTTATGTCTTGGGATTTTTTTTTATTTTTGAATAGTGTGGATAGAGTATTATTATACTTTTTTAAAAATAATCCTTTTATTTCTACGAAAATGTACTGTAGTTTTTAAATTTCACCTATTTTGATAAAACAATGTTTTAGCGTGATGTATATATGTATAGGTAAGTAGTTAGGTAGATAGGTATAAGGAAATAAGTATAGGTTGGTAGATGGGTAGAACTAAAGTTAGGTAGAGATAAATGTAGGTAGGTATAAATAAAGTTAGTTTGATAGGAAGCTAGAGATAAAGTTAGGTTTATGTACTGAGGTTTTTTCTTAATTGATTTTCCACCCTCCTTCCACCCAAATGCGGGTACACTTCTTATAATTCAATCTTCCTCGTTCCTAGCACATTAGCTTAATTAGTACGTATGCGTAAAACCCGAACGGGTGGTAAGACACTGTGCTAAAAATTTTAAATCATGTAAAACTAGCTACATTATTTATTATTAAAATAGATGACAGACATATTTTACGCCTGTTTTCATTGAAGTATGAGAATATTATGTAATAAATAATAAATAAATAAAACCTTTTATGGATAAATATTTTTTTAATCTTACTTTGTTTGTTACCCAGGGTTGTTTTTACAGTTGTCTAAGATAATCCAGGCATTATTATTATCACCTAGGACATAACGCATTGTAAACTCCAAATCACTACCTAATCCACTTTCACGCCACTTGAAGACTAAAGCCGCGTTTACACAAGGCCAGTTGATAGGTAAATGACCTGTACATTTTCAGTGGTCCGTCCACACGGAGGTTTGAGGGCCCGTGAGAATGCAAATATCACACTGAACCGCTTCAAAACTGGCACATAAACATCACTTAACCACACCTTGATATTTAAGTATTCTCTATTTTAACTAGGTCTCTATTATTTGCAATTTTCATGTTTTAATTTTTGTTTTGACACCGGCTAAACCAAAACCTCCCATTTTAGTTTCAGACACAATTTCACGTAATGCGGTGTCAGGTGCGTTTTTGTTCTTATACAACCGATGGAACTGTTTCCACAAAACTTCTCTATCTTTGTAGATGTCAATGAATTATATGGTCATTTCCTCAGTCCACTGTATATGTAGCATTAAGAAGAGTTTAAACAAACACATGGGGCTGAAAAGAAATGCAAACTGCATTTACAAAACATTACAACAAAGGGATGACAACTGGCTGCACAAGACGCCGGTTGAGGTGCCAGCCAAGAAAAATTATGGTGGCTCATTTCATGGCCAATTTCACAACTAATCAGACCAGTCCAGTCGTGTCAAACACTCCTAGATTCAGATGACTGACTAAACAATGGTTTGGACTAAGAAGCACAAAATGTTTTCATACCGAATGTCACGTCCAATCCAATCCAGTCTAATCAAGTCGAGACTGGTCTTGACTCAACCGGTTGAATTTATGTCAGTCTTTGTACGTCTTGTGGTTATTTCATTAATATTGTTTTTTATCGCATTTTATTACTACCTGTCCAGGCTATACGCATATATATATAATAATTTCTCTAATGGGATGGGATGAGAAAATAAGCATTTCAGAGGTAAACTATCTGCATTTGAGGGAGATTGGGAAACCATTTAGGGAAAACCCCTTTCAGTAGACCCGATATTCCAGTCTAATACGACGCCTTAGACCAATCAGTCACTGGAACGTTTGTTTCATTCCGGTCAAATTTTTCATACGTTTTTGATCATGGATGTTGAAAAGCGTATTATTTTTTATAGAGACATTGATGAAAGAACTGTCTATGCTCATACGAAAGTAGTTGTGAAACAAAATTGGATCACTGAGTAAATAAGGAAACAGATGGTTGTAAGAACTTAAATTAAATTAATAGGATGGGCTCATGATTTTCTTTTCTGTTATTTTCATTTTTCTATGGTTAATCCTACGAATAATAACTAACGTAACTACATTCACATCCATCTCGTACAAATATTGTTTGCTGGATAAAATATTTGTATTAAGTCGAGTAAGGGGCTCATTACCGGGGGAAGTTTTTTCTTCCTTTGTTGTAACAAACTTCCAATCGGGAGGAGGGGGACACAAATTATCTCCCAAAGGAAGAAAAAAACTTCCCCCGGTAATGAGCCCCTTACTCGACTTATATTTGTATGTTTTATTAAAAATTGGTCACTTTTTCTAAACAAAAGAAATGTGCGCAAATGAATCCTTAACTGAACACTGAAATGTTATGTACATGATAAAATACTTAAATTTAAATTGAACATGAATGAATCATCACCTGACTCTTTTCACGCGCAAAATTTAATCCAAGTACCAAAAATAATAGAGACTACGTGAAATTTACGAACATTTTGAAACGAAGGATTAGACTGTACCGAACCATTGATACCATTGTGACAAATGCCAGTAAGTTTATCCGGGTGAAGTGTCCCAACTGATGGGCTGGACATGTACTGTTCTTTAGTATGGATAGCCATTTTATTGCTTACGATTCATTTATTTTATTTAATCTCCTATGATTTCTTAATTTGTTATTCTGAATCTTGAACCCAGGCCCGCTACCATGAAACCAATAGTCCCTCCCTCGTGGCAGACCTGGTTCTGGGTTCGATTAGTTTGGTGGGTGTATCTTAGAGTTCAGTTAAGATTACTTTCTTTTACATCCACTACTGTTTCCAGCTAGTGTCTTGGGTAAGTTATTTATTCAAGTCATGTATTTTTCCATTACCGGCTTGCTAGGCCTGTCGTAGCTTCGTATGCTTTATAATATAACTTAAAACTAGCACAGGCACAACATCCATTCCCCAGCCGTTAATGTATCAGTGTAAAAGTGTAAACCCATATTTTCATCAATGATAAACTTTCGGCCATGCCAGGAATCGAGCCCCGGACCCTTAGCTTAATAGGCAGACACGCTACCGATTAAGCTGAAGTGTCGGACAGTTCAGTTAAGATAAGTAACAAAAAAATATGCATGGGCCTTTTTTATGTACACCTCCTATTACCCACCCGAACTGTCCGCATATTAACACAGATGGAGTAGGGACGAACAAGATAAAATTTAAAGGAAATGTATCGGGATCTGCGTGGAGAAATAGTGGTAAACCAATTAGAAAAAAATATATCCATACACACGTCCGAGATTCGGGCCCCAACCTCCTTATAATATGCTACACTGACGCCTTTTTTTCTGCGTGATGGTGCGTGTAAGTTTCTAATAGCTAGTTCACTAGCGCTAGTGCATATTAATAAAATAGTAATATGGCTAATAAACAGCGATAAAACTTATTATAAATAGAGAGGTGCAACGTCCCAATAGAGAATAAAAATAAATAGCTCTCACACCCACAATTGTGTCTGTTTGAAGAGTAGCTTTCGTCAGCACCAACCCCTTCCCAACACGACCCACCTCCTTTCTAACCGAACCGCGGTCTTTATTTAATTCTGCCCTTTCGGCCATCTACTCACAACCGATCCCACGTTTCAAATCGCCGTGACCAAACTCTCTAAAAACTTTGTCACAAAGAGACTCGAGTCGAGAGCGGTGACTTCGGCTTGAATGCTTGGATCACGTGGTTCACGAGATCTATCAGATATTGGGGACGAGACTTTTGTCGACAGATAGCCCGTGGAGGTTTATCAAGTTGAAAGAAGATGTGTGCGTGTGTGCGCCTGCTTGCGTGCCTTCAATGGATTGAATCGAATGTGGAATATCAGCGAAATTTATGACAGCGTTACTAAAACATTCCTTTTATTTAGACTCTTTTAGTGTGTTTGAAAAAAATCAGAGTAACGTCTCAATTTAAGAAAGAAAATAAATTGCTGGTAAGCACGAGTAACTGTACCAGTATTTGCCTGGAGAGAGTAGGAGAAACCAATGTATGTAGCAGTTCATCCTGAATTCTATAGGCTTTATAGCTTTCAAACTATAAGAATAAAAGGGATTATTTGAAGAAATGTGTCTCAAACTATATCTTTAACATCTCAATTGATAGAGTAATTGAGCTTTAAAGAAAAGGTCCGAAGCTCAATTAACTGACCGGAACATTATTTAAATAGAAACCAATGAGTCTTTTTTTAAAAAAAAAAACATCCTCAGAAAGGAATAAATCATTGCTTTCCCAGGTCAAAGTTTTGACCCGCAGGTTTTATCCCTAATTTAAATTTATGAGTAATAGCAACCACATTAATGCGTGGCAGCTAGTGATTATATTCCGTAGAAAATAATTAGAATTTGATTAATGTGGTCTAAATACACACTCATAGCATATCAAAATAAAATATGTATAAACACAATCCTTGGTAAGTCTTTAGTAACGAATGCTCGGGAAGTTTTTAAATATCGACCCTGTTTCAAGTATTTTGGGAGTAATTAGTAGACGTTCTAGAACAAATAATTTCCACCTTTAATTGAATACTTCTGCAGGTATAAAACCTGCGTAGTACCCAAGAGAAAAAACAACCTCAAATGAACGAACTTCAATTGTAAGAGCTATTGAAGTTGCTATCGAAAGCTTTTTTTTTACTAATTAGTACTATTCAAACCCAAGGTAAATCAATTAAGTCAAATTTTATATTTTTTTAAAAATATCTTTATTGTCAAGGGTTCTTCTTTGGTTTATTTTTAGAACTTTACCTTTTAAATAGGGAAAAATATTAAAGTGAGAATCCTTTAGTTTTCCAACCGTTTGTGTTTGTTCCTTATTTCTTTGAACTAGATGGTTGATTTCGACCAAACTTGACAAACACATGGATATTATTTTAATGTATATATAATTAAATATAATGTATGAATGTATATGTAACTATACACAATGCATGAATGTATATATAATTATACACAAATATGTACTTTTGTAACCTACCTACATTTATATCTTATTTAATACCATAGCTACTAAGCCTAAAGTACTAAAAGATCCTTCAAGTACGACCATTTTATTCTTGCATAAAGCTCAATTTGTAATATTAATCTGTGAACTACAATCAAATCTAAAATGATTATATTGGAATAGTGAAAAAAATCATGGTTGCTAACATTCATCGAACTAAATGCTCCAAACAGGGTTTTTTTCATGCAACCGCTTTATGTTATAGGGTAAGGAAATGTTCGTTTCCGACTGCAATTAAAATGTAGGTTTAAATATTATATTAATATCAGATATGTTCATAAATAATCCTTGTTGATTCTTGCAATCAAATGGAAAATTTCATCACCGAAGTACAAATTAGTTACCGTTCATTTCATCAATTTCAGATAACAAATAACAAATCACAGAATTAATTAATGTGCATGCAAATACAGTACATTACATCCCAAACGCTTCATGTAAAATTTAACTTAATGACATATGACGTTCCGTAGAATATTATGTAGTGGTGCTGGTGATATTTTGGAACCACTTATAAATAAAGGACACTGAAATTCCCCCTATTCTCTCCAGCCCCCACCCCCATTTTCAAATTACACACTTGGTTATAAAGTCGTTTAGAGAACAATATAACTCAGAAATGGAGACTTTCTCGGTATCCCCAATCTATGATTTTATATAATGTATTGAACAACATTGGATGACCGACAGATGACAACATTAGTCGAGGGATTTTGGTTCAAATCCCAAAAAGGTTCATTAAGTAAGAGAAACTTTACTGGCTATTTTTTCATAGTGGCTATCTAATTGTGTCAGCACACGACTTATAACTTGAATTAATCCGTGGACAGACACAGCACCCAATCCTTTGTACGATATCTATCACCCTTTACAGGTAAAATCAAGTTCGGTGATTGAAACCTGCACCCGCACCCTTAGTTACGTAGGCAGACACGATAACGACCGAGATAAAAGTCGGACCCTTCCTCTTAAATTAGATTGATAATACCTCTTGTGTTAAATGTAATGAAAATATGTTCTGACGATGGCAATTACATGTTTATTACTATTATGTCGATATGCATGTCCTTTTTCGCGGCTTTTAGCAATAAAAAAATGTTTTTCCCCAATAACTCTTACAATCTTAGCCCTCTTGACCGTTGTATCCGTAGCGCAATCTCTAGATAGGTCGAATTTGACTTCTATCACAAAAGAAGAGAGCATATTCATTATTTAATTACTATCATTAATATGCTTAATTTTAATGTTCTGCAAAATTTTGCTCTATCAAGTTTTATTTAAATAGTGACAATATTTAATGTTTTTAGTTATGCTTCTTTAATGTATCCTTTTTTAACCTCCATTTATATTTTAAATTTATTATTGTTTTCTTTAGTAGTTATTCTTATATGTTGTATTATGATGTATATTTCAGCGCTAGCCCGCTATAGGTCGCATGACTGTTGGTCAGAACTATAATAAGGTAAATTGAAATTGAAATTATAATAATTAAATATGTGTGCCCCTTATAAAGTATTATATAATACAGGCGTTCCCAAACTTTTTTGACTGAACCAAAAATAGTACATGTTTGAGCCCTCATAGATTTTTAAAACTAATATTATGAACATTCAATACTGACAACTATAAAACAAGATTATAACTACAACTATAAAATTATGAAACAAAAGTTTAGGTTGCGCCTTTTAAAATTGTCTTTTATTCAGATTTGCAAAAAAATGGCAATACTAATTAATTATGCTATTTTATAGTGTAGGCCTATAAAATAAATAAATAATATTATAAAATTGTCTCAAAGAGCCTGACATATCTATAACGGAGCACAGTTTGAAAAACTCTGATCTAATAGGGACATTTGTACCGAATTCGGTGCATATATAAACTACGCTAAAACACAAGCTAAAAATTCAAAGGGGCTTTCAGAAAGAAAATAAAGTTCACTTCTAGGATATCGTTGTTTTTCTGTTATTTTATTTCTTTGTCCGGTAATTCAAACATTAGGATTAGCGACACTTTAAGAAAGAGTAGTTGTTAAAATGTGATACAAACGACTATAAAATTAACTACATAAATATTTACTGTTAATCCTCTAAGAAAAACACAATATCCTAAAAGGAAAAATATTGAACTAGTTATGTATAGTTTATATTTGAAAACTATTATTATCAAGAGTCCAAATTTGGACGAAACAATCAAAAGAGAATATTTCAGTAGATTTGGACTGTGCATACATCCCTATACTATATAGTTTGCTGTAAAGTAGCTCATTAGTTTGTGCAGCCACGCCTAAACCTTAGTCTATATTTATTTTATGTTTAGATCTTATAAAATAATGAATTACTTATATCTCAAAAGAAACATCAAACGATGAAAATAAAAGGACTCCGCCTAGCTTCCTAATAACATAATAGCTTGTTCAATCTTCAATCATGAAATCACGGCTTTGTATAGTATATTAACAGAAAGTTAAACCTTTTATAACATAATATAATATTCTATTATTGACTTTAATGACACTATATTGGTTCTGTTTTTAACGTCAAATAGGATGTATTTGTTATCAACAGATATAGTTAAGAGTCATGTGATGTGTGTGAGTGAATGATATAATTGGTTGATTTAGCTGCTTTCAGACTTGTCAAAAATACGTTGACCTTGTCGTGAATGGACTATATAGCTTATCATGATTTGGGGACGGTGATGAGTTGTTGACATGCGACCACGAAGAACCGTCCTTTCCTATCTGGACAGAAACACCGGTAATGAAGGAGTGATAGAAATGTTTTACACGTGGTCAAATAATAATCCTGGTTTCCAATAGCTCCCAGCGTTTCGATAACCACCGGGAGACCAAGCGATTTCCAGCCATTTTATTCAACAAACACGACGGATGCGTATTGATTCAGGTGGACTGGGATTCGCACGTGTCAACAAGGGAACAGTGCTGCCAACTTTGCGAGTCTAGAGAAATTGGACTTCACGTGGAACTTGTGGTTTGCACCCTCTCCTGCTTTTAAAGATATTTCCGTTTAAACTATCACTTGGGTGATGGATACTATGAGCGATATTAACACGAGAGGAAGGAGGATCTTAGAAAATAAGAACAAACTTATTGTGATCAACAATGATAACATTTTACCATAATTATTTTATAGATATTGATGCACTCTATCAAAAGTGATATCTTCATGTTACATGAATCGCAAATAAACATAAAAGTAGTTCTGTAACTGTCAGATATTGTTCTCCTTCCATGATCTTGCAATCCATACATAATTTACGTTAATCGGCGAATGTATGGGTGGGTTCCTGATGTTATAAGCCATGGTTGAGGTTTATAAAATAAAGATATTGAATTACATATCTGCAAAAATATAATCACAAAACTTCTGATCTATATATGTTTCTCGCTACAAACGCTGTCAATCGGAAAAGCAAGAAGGTTGCCAGTACCTATTTAGAACGACCAGTGAAAATAAATTTGGTACTTCATGGTTGCAGTAATAAAATTAATGTATTTTTTAGAAGAAATGCAATTAAAAAAACACTCTTTTTGGACGTATGTCCTGGGGGGTCAATACTGGCTATCAACGATTTAAACGATTTTTTTAAAAAAAAGCACCACGTCTTACTACCCGTACGATCTATACGCTTATGTACTAATTATGCTAATGGTCTTAGGTATTATGTGGGCTATATTTATAGGAAGTGTACCCACATTTGCGTGAAAAACCAGTTTGAAAAAAACCCTCAGCACACCTGATCGAGACTCGAAACTCAAACTCCCCATCATCGGCAGTCTAGTATACTGCGATAGTAGCGCGTTAGATCATGCAGCCATCGAAGCGTGTAGTTATTTAAATTAAGGGTACAAGATGGGGGATGTAATTAATTTACCTCTGTGAGGACATATTAGTTTTTTATAATATTACTTCCAACAACTGGGATATCCGCGACATTTGTGGAGTAAGTATGAGTAAGATAGAATTTAGAGGACATGTACGTGCATTTTCATGGAAGGAAAGTATATATACATTTAATAAAAAACGCCCTAAGTATAACTGGCAGTTATTCCAGCCCCCACCATCTTCCCGTCACCATCAAACCAGACTAGACGATCTTGACGTTTATCCTGAGTGCACACCGATATGAGTCAACAGGATCTAAGCCCACCCTGAGTGTAGCTGGGCTCAAACTCCAGACTCTTGAGTGCTCAGAAAATACTGCCAGTTCTAGGGCACTATCATAAATTAAAAAATACTAATGTGTCAATCATACTTGAACAATACGAATACGTACGATTTGTTTATTTGTTTAGAAATATTTGTCAATGTTTTAATATAAATCTAGTTTAATAAATGCATCAATATAAAATATATAAGTTTACTCGAACACCTAAGACTATCATATTTTGATGAATGAAAGTGAAAAATATGTGATTGTCCACTGTAACATGTAAGTGTTAAAAGTTAATACCATTGGTACTAATGGATTCCCGTACTCACGTATTAATATTTTATTTAGTCACACTTAGATTTAAGTTGAGAAGGCTATCCATAGGCCTGCCTGACGTGAAAACGTTCGAGATTTACTGAATAATGCAAATTAACTCAATTATATTCACTCGTATTTGGAAACTAAGTTTAAAAATGTTGATGGCACTTATCAGCCTTAACGTGTGTGTTTTTAATTATTAACTTCAACACTATGAAAATTAAAGGCTTGATTTAAAATGAAAAGAGAGAAGTATTTTAAGGAAAAGATCCCATATAAAAGTGAACAGAAAAGGAGAAGACCAAAGGGATAAATTACGCATGGAAAACTATCCTTATAGCTGAGATTCGAACATAAACTCTCCCATCAATGGTAATCTAGTGTAGTACGATACAACAGCCTTGGACCATGTAACCACCGGTGTGGACACGCGTCTACGTCGAACAAGGAAAATCCTCTGAAGCGTTATCTTTCACGGGCGCAATGGCCCCGAGGGAACGTTTTGGGCGCCATAATCTCCCCTCATTTTCAAGCAGGAACAGTCGAGGGCAGAACAAACAGAAGACAATCGACGTATACAAACAAGTATGTGTCAGAGCTGCCATCTTGACTGCTCACATGGGAAATACTCTGAAGAGTGCCACGGCACTCGGGTGAAGGCTGCATTTCTGCACACAAGAACATCGATCTGCTCCTCGGACGAGAAAGGAGGTGGTACAAACACAAAAACTGAACCTTCTCTCGTGGTCTATTATATACAATAGGGGCCAGTTATGGGGGGAAAGGACTTTTACAGGTAATAAGGTTATCAATCAAAGAAAACATAAAATTTTTCAAAATCGGGTTGTTAATCAAGATAAACAAAAACTTTTCAAAATCAAGGAAAACAAAAGCTTTTCAAAATCAGGTTATCAATCAAAGAAAACAAACTTTTCAAAATCAGGTTGTTAATCAAGATAAAAACTTTTCAAAATCAAGTAAAACATAAGCTTTTCAAACTCAGGTTATCAATCAAGGAAAACATAAGCTTTTCAAAATCATGTTATTAATCAAAGAAATCATAAACTTTTCAAAATCAGGATGTTAATAAAGATAAAAAAACTTTTCAAAATCAAGAAAAACATAAGCTTTTCAAAATCAGGTTATCAATCAAAGAAAACATTCATTTTTCAAAATCAGGTTATCAATCAAAGAAAACATACACTTTTCAAAATCAGATTATCAATCAAAGAAAACATACACTTTTCAAAATCTGCCATACGCTTTTTTGTGTGTGTTTGTTGTTTTAAGTAACGTTTTGAAGTTTGTGTTTTCATATAATATGTTAAGGGTGTTTCTTTTAATTCCCATCTAAATAAAAGTGATCACATCGTTGTACATTGCTAGTTTTTATAAATTAAAATGAATGTCACAGCACAATCGTACACACTTTCTCATAAAGTGAGTACAATATAGATAGAAACAAAATGTTCTAAAATATTTTTTTCAGTCAACAATTTTAAAGTAGGTTTATCTTATAAAAACAAACCTCGTCTTTATAAAAATTACCCTTAAAATTAATTTATGTTAGAAAAATAAACATAGAATATTTATTAATCATCTAAAATAATCCCCAAATACCAATTTTGAACTAAATTGTTAGTTATTTTCATAAAATATCGATTTTTCAAAAATTAATTATCAGTTAATTACTATTCTATCAATTTGTTGAATAACAACAAATATATAAAATGTATATATATATATATATATAATGTATATATATATATATATGTATAGTAAATCTATTTATTTTATGACAATACTTAACAGATAGCCATTTTGAAGTTGATTAGAGCCATTTTCGTAAAATTCTGAACTCTCGAAAATCACTTATTAGTAAACTAACCATAAGTTCATTCGACAGTAAATATTTTAACAAGCGTTTAGTTACACAAGCTATAAATAGTGATTCAATGATTTCAGACCATTACAGTCCACGAACTATAAGGGGTCAAACTTGATAATTTATGCTTTTTGCTTACCATTGTTAGGGTAAAGTAATTAATGTATAGTGATGAAATTTTTTATAGCTAGACATCCACATGAGGTGTACAAAATGAAGAATTTATTAATCTTAACGTTATCATTATTATTATTAACTTTACAAATATTTGTTTTTCATCATTTGAAACATACATACATACAATATTACTTTCGAACATACAGACATAATAATTATAGAAAAATACTATTCAAACAAATACCTTTTTTTAATGTATTGCACACACAAAAAAAAGAGTATATTTTCGTAAGTAAAAATATAAAAATCGGGTAATTTTTGTATTACTGTAGTCTATCTCTTACTTGTATAGTTGAGAAATTAATAAGAAGTCAGTTTAAAAAATATAATTTTGGAGTAGTATATATGTGTATTGAGTTGTTTAAAACTATAAATATCTGATAAATATGCGCATAAAGTTGAATATGTCTAACAAAGTGAGTACTAGCCTTTTAATCTATAGTATCAATGCGATTCCAGTCGGATGAAAGGTTTGGTCATTGAGGTGTATTATTCTGTATCTATTATAAGCAATCAAATAGCCAAAGCTATTATTTATGCTTTTAGTGAGGATTACTCCATCCAGATACCATATTCTGAAAATTGAAAAATGACACCTGGACACGGGAATCGAGCCCGGGACCTTTGGCTTAGTACGCCATTGCTCTAACCACTGAGCTATCCAGGAATCATCCCGTGCTCAGGGTCTTCTTCATTCATATTTTAAGGTAGGGCGTTTCAGAGAAAACCACTAAAATAAAATAAGAAATCTTACAATGATAAAATAAAACTATACCAGTTATGGATCTTTTTAAAATCAATTAAGGGATTAACATTTCCATAAATTATTTTAGAAGAATAAAACAAATGCTGTTAATACCATTTATCCTTATTCAGAGAGTTTGATATTTTTAAAGTTGCTAAGCAAACTGTAATTATTTGTATGGAGGACAGAGTCAAAGTATTTTATACAAATTGTATGCATCTAAATAGATACCAATCTAATTAGTAGATGATTTATCTTCCTAATATGATGAGAATGAATGGGCCAAAATGATGGGCTCGGCTACTCCATTAACATGACAAGTTATATTTACCACAACCATTAATAGGCTTTATTATTATTTCTATACTAATAACGAGCTCAAAGTTCTAACGTAGCAAATCGTTATAATTTTAGGAGGGAGAAAAATGAGTGAAAATGCAGCATCACAAGTTTAGTAAATATATGTAACCCACTATAGCCCTCCCCTTACTACCCTCTCAAACCCCTCACCCACAAATTAGTAAATAATGAGCAAACCATTTTCAACTGAAGGATGGACATTTATCTAAAGTTTGCATGAAAATAGTTGAATTTGTTTGAAATATAGTAGTGACAAAGTGCCCCGTTTCTATAGTTAATTAACTTTCCATTGGCAAAACTGCTAGCTACGCTAGTTGGCAGGCTGGATCGGGGGTTCACAACCAGGGGCACAGCAAGAATTCAGAAGAGAGTGTTCGCATTTGTAAAAATTTTCAAAATAAATTTTTTTTGGACCCAAATAATGCAGAAAAAAACCCATACATTTTACAATAAATGGAGAAAAAGTAGCTGATTTAATTTCAAATTGTATTCGTTCAACTATTTGACAATACATCTTTGACAGTAACCGTGTGGATGTTGACTGTTTCTATTTTACCAACCTCAAGTTTTTGGGGAGAAAAATTTAGGAGTTCCTTATTAAAAATAGCATTCATTGGTAATTTTAATTCGGTTTGTATAAAAGGTTAAAATATATTTCACCACGCATCAATCAGCATTCAAATGGATTGTGTTAGTTCACGTTTTAAGTTAGTATGATATTTGGCCCTGAATTTTATCCACCAATTTTTCGTAGATAAGAGAGAAGGATGATATTCTTGCTTGTAAACAATCGTCAAAGTGGGAATCAGTTAAGCCGAGATCTGTATTTTGGTTTTATATATTTACTGTTGGCTCTTACACAACGTCGCTAAAACGAAGTTGAGGGCTACGCTGTACGTTTTGTACGCGCTACGCTTAGGATCCATCTCACCGCCTATTACCCGAGATATTAGATACAAAATTACACTCGAACCAGTTATCACAAAGATGTGAATTTTTTTTTTTTTTTTTTT
>CABFWB010000103.1:462447-493425 GCA_902151455.1 Timema bartmani | reverse complement strand
TTTTGCATCCTTCATTTAGTAACAGCGAAGTTAAGATTAGTAAAATAGATTCTGGTTTTAGATTAATTGTTTTTCAATATATATATATATATTAGCAACACCTTTTACTTACCCGTTCGGTTTATACGCTCATGTACTAATTATGCTAATGATTTTAGGGAATAGGGAGGCTATATTTATACTAGTGTACCCGCGTTTGCGCGTAGGGAGAATGGAAAGCCATTTTGGAAAAACCACCCTCAGTACACCCGAATGAGATTCAGACCTAGATATCAATGTCATCGGCAGTCTAGTCTACAGAGAGAGTAGAGCGTTTAACATGGTTAACATGGTTTGATATGGGCTCTTAAAAGAACAGGTCCCCTGCTTCGGGGGGCACATGGGCTAAGCTATGACGTCACTCTTGCAATCAACCAGAATGCCGATGACGGAGAGATTGAGGTTCGAATCTCGGTTGGGTGTACTGAGGAAGGTTTATCCACTCTCCCTTTACGCTAATTAGGGTACACTTCCTATAAATATAACCTTCCTCCACCCTAAAGCTATTAGCGTAATTAGTACATAAGCGTATAGCCCGAACTGGTAGTAAGATGCGGTGCTAAGAAAAAAATTCATTTTACGCCAAATTTTAAGCTTAGTCTACCAGTATCAATGGTCATATGATATAAGGTATCAGTCTCACAATTAACTGGATTTTCAGCTACTGAGAAGTACACTTGAGATGGTTTTCAATACTTTATTTATCACTGTGGATTTCCCATCAACTTTCCATGCTAGTGCCGCTGTGCTTACCCCTAAATAACCTAATTCATCTCCCAAGTCTTTGGATTGAGCCATTACTAATATATTTGTGTAATGTGATAAATTTTAAAAAGTAAAGAAATAAGCTTATAAGATTAAAATTATCCTTAGAGTAGGGATTTAGCCGTACCAAGTATAGTATTCGTAAATTGAAAAATCACACCTGGACATGAGTCATGTGTTTGATTTCCATGCCCAGGTGTATTTTTTCATTTACGAATTTAAAAAAACAACTTTTTATCCTGAGGATACGTGCCTGATAAGGATATATATGTTTTACTTGTTTATGCAGCTATTTCTACGCAATAAAAATTCGAAAGGGAACTTTGACATACCTTAGTGAAACCGAGACTTTCGATTGCACTAGTCTTATTTTATGAAATATACATAGGTTCAAAATAGATTAATATCCAATTAAAAGGAAAACAAAACCTACTATAAAAGCCAGTATGTCCCCAAGATGAATTATTCACAGTTTATCGCGACACGTGATACGTACTCTGTAATCAGTAACTAAATTAACCAATATTTAGAGTTAGCAGACCATATATGATTGAATGAGGCAGGTCAGGTATGACTTGTAACTGTCAAATAACGGCAAAGTCTCGTTACTTGAATAATACAGTGTACCCAACACCAAATATTTATGTAGCAGTGGTTATTTAGAAGGAAATTTGATCTACTTGGCATATTGATAGTTTGAGTCGCAAATGGGCTAATCAGTCCCATTTCAGGCATGGCATTTCTGGAACAACACAATTTGTTGGCAATCGTGTTCTTGTTATGTTTATAGATATATCGATAGCCCTCAATGGTCTAAATTGAAAGAAGATTAGATAATATGCTATCTCATCATAATTCATTATTATTACTAGGTGTTCTGTCCTACAAAATGTCCATTCCTTTTGTCAGTGAACTTAGACCAGCAATGTTCCCTGTCCCACTTCCAATTGCGTCTCTTTAATTCAGATATTAACTCCGCAGGTGGGTACGTGATCTAAATGTCAGGCTCACTTTCCCTGGTTTTCCGGTTGAGTTCCGGCCGGGTATACTGGGAGTATTTTTTTCCTAAATGATTTCCCACTTTCATTACCTGCAAATGTGAGTACATTTACACTAAATTCTACCTTCCTCGTCCCTATCCTATTAGTTTAATTTATATGTATGTCTATAAGCCAAATGGGTAGTGAGCCATGGTGAAAGAATCCTCAAATATTACAATTAAAAAATGTCCAGTGAAAATGAAAGATAAATGTTTTTGGACATAATTATTGAAAACATTTGGATTTGACAGCTCTACTCATAGGAGGGTTACTTTGAGTCTCTGCTGATCCGGGACAACAATTAGTCAGAAACATTGTATATTCGTATCACCATAGAAGTAATCTCTTAGAAGATATTAAATCATGTTCGCTCGTCTATATTTCTAATTTGTAAATAAATAAATAGCCTCACTCTTCCCCATAAAAATATCTCAGTGTTGGTATATAAATAAAGAGCTTACAAAGAGGTAATTTTAAAGCGTTAATTGTTGTGAGACTGGGGGAGGAGGGGGGGGGAACACTTTGCTTAGAATTCAACCTCCAAAGGTTCCAAAATTTGACAGAGTAAACCTGTATCTAGAAAGTCGAGGAAGGGCTCTTTCTACATAAATTGTAACTCCCGATGAATAGTTTCGAATGCAATTTAGCACGATCACGCGCAGTTAATGCTAGTATGAAATATTTATGGGTTTGCTTGAGCTTGAGCTACGAATCCCTTAATACGAGTCCAAGTGATATTTTAGCGAGTATTAAGTATGTCTAATATGTTTTTACGGTCGATATTACCCAGGAGATTTCATGGCTGGCTAGATGTTGGGTGATGTTTACAAATGCATAACGAAGGATCGTAGCTATTATGTTATTTGACGCCACAGACATACAGCAAAGTTTTGTCAAGGTTTTAACAGTTTTAACAGCAAAGTTTATACTCTCGTCTTGCAAATAAACCTAGCGGCAATCAGAATACTGGTGTAATTAATTTATAAAAACAACCACTGCTAGTGTTAACTGTTTATTACAAGAATGATGGATGAAGAAGAAACATATCAAGAAATTGGTTTGCTAAAACCTATTACAATGTGCACTTGGTTACGTCAACGTGGTCACGTGATAGATGATTAAAATGCAGTTTCGAGAGCTACTTATTTTATATACTAGTAAATAAGACCATTAGAGTAGCCTATTATTATGTTAATTAATTCTGAAAAGCATACCATTATAGAGATAACTGTATATCGCAATAATTATGAAATAGGATTATTATACAAGAAACGTGTTTGTTGCAAGTGGTTTCAATGTAAATATTATTACCTCAAAGTATTCACGTGTCATTTTGATGATTTGACAGCAGCCTTGACGAACTACTTATTTTTATGCTAGCAAATATATATATATAAAAGTACTATTATGTTAATTAATTCTGAAAAGAATGCAATTATAGTGCTAATTATTTATTACAATGGTGATAAAATAAAATAGTCCAGTGTTCCAAAATGCACTTCGATGATTGAAAATACAGTTTTGAGGATCAGTTGTCTCTAAATGAGGTGGTCAGTTTTGAGATTATAATAGCTAGATAATGTTTTAAATATATTTAAGCCTTCGAAACTATGAGTTTTTTTAAATTTTTCTGTATCTATTGTATGTTATTTCTATTTTACTTGCTGTGGGTGGTATTAGTGAACTAATAAAATATATTTTGTTCCCGTTGGCGGCTTGCTATTATCCGTTGCCATGACAGCAAATCGCTCCTTGTCGAAGTTTGAAGCATGCGCACAGAAATAAAATATACTCATAAAACTTGGAGATTATATTTATATATCATACATATGTATATGTACGATATATTTATATATCATACATATGTATATGTACCTTTAATATACCATATATATATATTTATATCATATATGTGTGTGTTTGTGTGTGCACGCCTTTGTATATAATTATGTGTTTATGAATGTTTGTGTATGTGTAAATTGTTAAGTGCTTACTGTTAATAAGGCTATTTATCGTATTTTAAACGTTGTGTTTACGTTATTGTAATATTTTCTGTTTATATTATGTATTTTTTTTATCACCATGTCTTACTACCCGTTCGGGTTATACGCTTATGTACTAACTACGCTAATGGTTTTAGGGATTAGGTAGGTTATATTTATAAGAAGTGCACCTGTATTTGCGGGGATGTAGAGTGGAACACTATTATGGAAACACTGCCCTCAGTACACCCGACCGAGATTTGAACCTCGATCTCCCCGTCATCAGCAGTCTAGTCTACCGCGAGAGTACGCGTTAGACCGTGCGGCCACCGAAGCGGGTATTTTTTAATTTATTGGTATTTGTTGCATATATATAAATTAATAAGCGTTTGGCAATATATTATATAAGGGCAATAATTCCTACTAGTCTATGAGATAGTGTCTTTACCAATAAAAATAATAATAATAAACGTTGTAGAAGTGGCTAAGAAAACTTGTGTGGAGTTATTTTTGAAAATCTGTAGCCATTGTTTGTTTAACATAACATCTTAATTATATTGTTAATTATGGCCGTGGACCTATGTCTATATGTCAAATAAAAATGTGTGAAGCATGTCAAGTTATTTGACAATTTTTTGTATGTGTTTGTTATACACCTACTTAAGCTACGTCCCCCCTTGATAATATATAATTTCTACTTTATTTAAAAAGAATTTTGTTTCAATGTAATGAAAAAAAATATGTTTCTGGATTTATTTTCATTTTCTTGTATAATTGATTGCCTTATTGTACATTAGACTGAGGGGATCTACTTTATCTTAGTTCACAGTTTATTGAAGTAAATTTTATTTGAGAACATAACTATTTAATAGGGTTTGATAATTTACACGATGGCTCGGGAGCCATGTTGCCGCTACTATACCCAATGTGTACAACCTGAACAGGTAGTAAGGTGTGGTGATATAAAAAAAAACAATTATCTAGGATAGATTCAATAAATCCATAAATTTGTTTTACTTTTTTTTTATAAAATACAAACATAATTTTTTCTGTCAATGTAGAAAACATTTTAATATATTATTGATGTTATTTTATAGGTAGACCTATTTATAATATATATCAAAAGTGGCAGCTGTAGATCTCATGACTTAACGAGATGTATAGCCAGATGGTTAAAAAATGTATACAGATAAATAATTAGCTAAATAACAAGATAGATAGATGGATGTATATAATCAAATTGGGTGTGGTAAGAATTAGTAGCAATTCACTTTATGTGCGAATCTTTACATTATTAACTGCGTTAAATATATATTATATAAAAGTATAAGGAGTATTTAACGCGTAATTTATGAATCGACATATATTAGCACAAGATTTATAAATAAATATCTATATTCTATAAGAGAAACAGCACCCAGTTTTGTTTTAGTTCTTTATTTGTTTTTTTATTTAGCACCGCGTCTTACTACCCATTCGGGTTATACGCTTAAGTACTAATTACGCTAATGGATTAGGAATTGGGAAGGTTGAATTTAGAGGAAGTGAACCCGCATTTTCGTGGAGGGATAATGGTAAACCCTTTAGGAGAAACCACCCCAAGTTCACCCGACCGAGATTCGAACCTCAATCTCCCCGTCATGGGCAGTCTGGCTCCATACGAAACTAGCGCGTTAGAGCACCCAATTCCCCGATTGTAAAAGGGTAAGGCCTAATTTCCTTATTTGCCAATGATACTTATTTCAGTCATGCCAAGAATCGATCCTTAACTTACTATATCGACGCGCCACTATACGAGCTGAATTGTTGGACTATAATATGTTCAAAGCTCCCCCTCCCTCCATTTTGAAGCTGTCAGTTATAAGAGGTGAATCATCACCCCACCATTTGTGGATGGTACCTCCACGCATGCAGTATCGTGATATTTACAAAGCCAAACCTTCATATATTGTGCCATTTAATTCAGGTCAATAGAGCAAGACGGCAGACATTCCTCGTGAGCTATCACGCCCCGCCCCCACCAAGCACGCACACACACATACACACACACTCGTTAGCCACCTGTCTCCATATTACTACGTTACGTGATAACATACCTGCAGTGCCGCAGTACTTTCAGTTTTAATTTCACACTTGAGGGTTTCATATATTATTGTATAGTGTGATTCTGGGAGTAGCAACAGTATATGTTGGCTACAAAAGTTACTAGAGCTACTTTCATGCATTCATACGTCAAGGCACATGATCCATGGATAGCATTTTTGATAGATAGTATTATCACAGAAAAAAAGAATAATTACAATATAACCTAAATTGTTCATCCGCTTCGGTGGCCACGTGGTTTAAGGCATCACTCTAGCAATATATTAGATCGAGAGAGATCGGGGTACGAATGTAAGCGGAAAACATTAGTCCAGGATATTATTAGTCTGAATGCAAGAAGGACTCTAGTACAGCATCGGCACTCACTCAAAAGAACGGCATCTCTTTGACACCCAACCCAACAGTGGTCTAATAATCTCAATGTTGACTATGAAATTCGTGTTAAAGGATATTAGTGCTACTTTATTCAACCTCTCACACTTTAGTTATTTACCAAATCCTTCACCGCATCAACACCAGTGTTTTTTTAATCCTATCTTAAAAAAGTAAAAAAGAAAGAAAATGAATTAGCAGATTATTATGTCAAAAGCCTTTGAATATTTAGATGGTCCTATATTCAATTCTGGTTTGAGCAGTAGTGTAATTGAATATTTGACTCCTAAACTAACCTAAGCTAACCTAACCTAGCCTAATATATGCAATCAAATTAATAAACGGCTGAAAAAATACACTAACAAATGACTTCTGATTTGTTCTGAGGTCTGACTTTTGTCAACACACACACACACACACATGCAACTACAATTCCTAAGGGCGGCATTGGCAAAGAACCACTACCTAAAAATTTCCTACTAAATATGTCCTGCCACACCGGTGTTACTTCGAGTGAGAACTTTCTCTCATACGAGAAACTAATAACAAAATTCAATATTTAAGTTGAATGCTGTGCATTTGCTTTAAAAATAACTGCGCACTGAAGTATAGTTAATGCAATATGTTTTTTTTATGTTTTCCCTTGCTAAGACTTACTACCCTTTCATGCTACACGCATTTTTATTACGCTCATGGATTTGGGATGCGTTAGGTAGAATATTTTAGGAAAGGTATCCACATTTGCGTGGAGGTGAAGGGGGATGCCATTTAAGAAAAGTCACGTTCAGTGTACGCGGTTACAATTTGAGCAATGACCTTCCCGTCATTGGAAAACCAGGATAGATGCGACTATCATTTAGCCCACGATACCATCAATGATTGTAATTTTTACCTTGATTTTATTACGAATGGATATTTGGAAAGATTTTTTTTTTTTTTACTTTTTTAGGTCAACAAGGTTGACATGTTACTATATTATTATTGTTGTTTTATAGGTATTTATAATATCTAACAAGAATGACAGCATCAGTTATGTTGACTTGAGGCATAAATACTTGAAAGTAGATCTAGTATATTTTTCTAGATGTAAGATATGTTCATTCGTAAGAAATTTGGGGTACACTATTTTGTGAATTAGAAGGATTTTTTTCTAACACACATCTATTAAGCCCCGTCCAAACTTGAACAGAACAACGAACACGAACATGTTCACGACAAGTGTGGACGGTTTTCCGAACAGAACATTGTAACAAAATGTGTTCGTTGTTCTGTTCGGCACCGATACACCAGTTGTCAGTTTTTACCCGTCGCATCAAAGGATGTTCGTGTTCGGTCTTGTTCTAGTCTGGACGCCTCCACGAACACTTACGCGAACATTACCCCAAACATGCAGTCGTTGTCAGGACAGCAGTGGAGTCACACATGTGTTTTGAGTTTTATAAGTCCACGTATATCTTTTGGCGAGTGAATTTTTTAGTGTATGTGTTGAATTAATAATAATTATTATTATTATCATCTTGTTAATTTAGCATATTGTAGAAAAATGTAGTGGTCAAAAGAAGTGCAAATTAAGCTCATAGAGCTCTATGAGCCACACCAGGTAATCTGGAATCCTAAGATTTAGATCACTATAATAAAATAAAAAAACAGGATGCGTGGAGGAAATTGGGGCCGTGATGGACAGGGATGGGAACGAGTGCAGTAAAAAAAATTAAAATTATGTCAGCCGCCCTTAGAAAGGAAAAAAAGAAAATAAGATACCATCGGTACAGGAAAAGTTAAGCAATTATATACAAACTATTGTATATATATATATATATTTAGAAAAATTTTTGTAGGTTAAATATTTGCTTGACCTTAGGGGGCAAAATATGCCCTAAGTAGAGTGCTTAGGGACAACTAAGGGAGGATTTTTTTTTCGGCACCGCGTCTCACTACTCGTTCAGGCTATATACCTACGTACTAATTACACTAATGGGCTAGGGATTATATAGATGTAATTTAGAGGACGTTCACCCATATTTGCGTGGAGAGCGTAGGGAAACCATTTATAAAAAATACCTTCACTGCAGCCGACTGGGATCGAACTCTGATCTACCCACCCTGGGCAGTCCAGTGTAACACTAGAGTGACGCTTTAGACCTTGCGGCCACCAAGGCACGTAGGGGAAGGGTTAAATGAATCCTTTTTTACCTGATTTTCTGTTAATGATACTGCACCTTTTTTACCTGTTGCTAATTTCCCAGTTGGCATACCTCGTTTTACTAATACGACTTAATAGACTGATTGTTCCCAAATTTTTATTTACAGAAACTTTTTTTTTGTTTACCAAATAGGAGATGTTGTTTGTGAAATTAAGATAAATAAAGTTAATACTTGAAGTAATTTATTAAATTTATTCATAGCGACCTCTACTTAAATACAATAATTCTTATATATATATATCACAAAAAACACACACACGAGCGTTTTAGTTCACCAGTTGTTTGATTTAATATCTGTTTTATTTGTAAGTACAAATATTTTTTTAAACAACCCACTATGGGAACACGTTGCGAACATGTTCTATTCAAGTCTGGACACTCGGTAACAGCGAACCGAACAACGAACATGTTCGTGGAAATGTTTGTAAAAGTGTATATTCTTGTTAGACACATGAGGAAATTAATAAAAATGTTTTGACCTGAAGATGTGCAATAGCTATTAAAATTCAACCATTTTTATTGGAAGTCCACTGCCCCTCCCTCTCCCCACCTCCAGAACCATTGGGGTTATGGTACTCATTTTAGGGTTGAGGGTACCCCTTGAGACCTTACCCAAAAATATTCCCCCCCCTACCCCCTCTCTTACCAGACGTATCTCTGGAACCTCAAGGTTAAGGGACGAAATTGTAACAAATAATGTTGTCTATACTGAAGTTTTCTCAAACACTTTGTAAAATATATAGATCCTCATGTATTTCTTATAAATGTTCAATTTTAAAATAAAGTTTCTTTAAAGCCAAAAAACAAAAATTACCCGCCTCGGTGGCGTAGTTAACGTGCTAGTCGTGTTGAGAGACTGCCGAGGACGGGGAGATCAAGGTTCAAATCTCGGTCGGGTGAACTGGGGTGGTTTTTCATAAATGATTTTCCACTCTCCCTCCACGCAAATGCGGGTTCACCTCCTCAAAATTAAACCTACCCAATTCTCAATCCATTAGTGTAATTAGTACTTAAGCGTATAACCCGAACGGGTAGTAAGAGGCGATGCTAAAAAAAAATTCGTCTTTGTGTTTTATCTATTTGAGAAAAATATTTATTTTCTTTAGTTTAGACAAAGTCTTTTGCTAGCACAATTCTATACTATAAGTTTAATTGTGTACCATAGTTGTAGGACTATCTATTTTTTTTTCGTTTGCTCATGTGGGCTACTTCTTCACTGGCAACGTATTTTAAAACAAACCAGGGTATTACCACAACGTGTTACTCTACCGGTTTTAAAACCTTTACTTCTACATACACTGTACAAAAGGGTGAAAATATTGCGAGGTGTTTGTCATCAAAGACGTGACGATTTTACGCAAACGTTTTCAGCATTACAATACGTGATTTAAACTGTTTTTAGTACATTACAAAACGTCCACTTAGATTCACAATAGCAAACATTGGGAGTGTCTGAGAAGAGGCATAAAGAGAACTCATGAATATTTTCAGCCACTGTGATATTTATTGTGTTACTTGTAACAATCTAGTATTTATGTTCAATGTATGTTTTAAAAAGATTGATAGCCCCACACCTTAGCACAATCGGTGGTGTGTCTGTCTACTTAACTAAGGGTCCCGGGTTGGATTACCGGCATGGCCGAAAAATTTATCAATTTTGTAATGTGGGTTTCCCCTTTCACAGTGATGAATTAACGTCTGGGAGGTGGGTAGTTGTGTCATTTCCATATTTAAGCTAGTTTATAAGTATAATCAGTCGGTTCAGAAAGTGAACTTTAAATAAATCAAATATATATATATATATATTTTTAATATAGATTGGCAGGGCTTTAATGATCGATTTGTCTCAAGTATTGAAGAAAACTCTTATCAAAATTTTATTGTGTTCCCTATGCCAAACACACTAGTAGACTACTAGTACCAGGCCAGGGGTTTCCAACTTAAAATTGCCCAAGGTCCATAATAATTTAATCCAAGAATCTAGTGGTAAGCCGCAACATAATCGGCTAATTTTTGTCTAGTCACGCAAAAATGATAACAGGTGTTTAGTTGGAATTGAAATAAGAAATGGTAATTTAAATATATTTAATTACGTATTAAACGTAGAGATGCAAAAAAAAAGGGGCATTGTGGGCTGCTAGTTGGAAACATCTGTGGACGATGCAAACCATTTACCACTTAAAAATTAATTCAACGTGTTCCTATTGGTGACCACATGCATACTAAATTTATATCAAGATTTACAGTTGTTTTAAAGAGCCTATAGAAAAATTAGGTGATTTTCTTTTTACATAGCTTCAATATAGAAGAACGCTTAAATATGTTGACTATGTTTTAAATTTTATTTGGGTTAGTACACTTAAGCGTATAACCTAAACGGGTAGTAAGACGTGGTGCTAAGAAAAATGTGGACTTGCTGAACTGTCCCATTGTATCAACCATCACATGACTTACAAACTAACAGACCAAGCAGTCATTTCATCACTGTGAAAGGTTAAATCTAAATCAAACATATATGTTTTCAACAATGACGGGAATTGAGCTCAGGCTCCTTAGCTTGATACAGACCAAGCAGTCATTTCATCACTGTGAAAGGTTAAATCTAAATCAAACATATATGTTTTCAACCATGACGGGAATTGAGCTCAGGCTCCTTAGCTTGAGAGTAAAATATGTCAATCAGGCTATTTTTAATATTGCGTTTAAGGTCGATTAACACATAAAAGAGGGACCTGTCATCTGGCACCTTGTAGTACACCTAAAGGGAATTCTACACCGTGTGAAGTCCACCACGATCCTGCCTACTTCAAAGGTCAACAAGTTTATGAAATATTTGATTTTTTTTTCTGAAATTAATGGGCAGTAAACGTATTTGATTAATGTTTATGGCCCGACAGCTTTTCAAAAAAATATATTTCTTTAACTTGTCAGTTTGTGCTAATTTGAGCGAACTTGGACGCCACACAAATAAGAAAAATGCCATTGTTACAAATAAATTAAAAATAGCCCAAGTCAAATTTTGAAATGTTTGCATAACAGAGTACTTCATTAGTGAGATTTGTTGTCCGCACGTATGTGAGGTGGACTGACATCTCTCTCTCTCTCACACACACACACACGGCCAGGTTTGAGTGAAGACCTCACGAGGTTATTCCTGGCTCAGACCACAGATCTGTTTGACTGACGTCTTTTGTGAGTACATTTTGGCCAGAGATCCCTCCACACCCTTCAGATACCCATGCCCGTCTTCCTCTCACGTGGTCCCGCCATGTTTCTCTAATTCTTACATCAACCCATCCATTCATAAGAGTGGTGGACCTAAATTTTCAACCAAGAGACAAAGTTTATTTGTTCTTTTTGTTTTTTTAGTACTGCGTCCTACAACCCATTTGGGTTGTACGCTTATATTCCAACTACGCAAATGTAAGCACAAGTAAGGTTAGTATTGATATAAAGTGTACCTGCATTTGCGTGTAGGGAGGGTTGAATTTTTTTTTTAAAGTCATCCTCAGCAAATCCGAGCGGGATTCTAACCCCGATCTTCCCATCATCGGCAGTCTAGACTATTTCAACCACTAAAGAGGGTAAATTGCTCATTGCAACGTCCGAACTACATATTCTAGGTTTAATTTATGATCTTATAGGGTTATTATAAATTATTTTTATGCCCTATTTTACTCCTATTATGTTCCTTTATACCCCAATAATATTAAAAGTAGGATTTTAATAGAAATTAACTTTAAAAAATACATACTTTTTGCAGTTAACATTGAAAATATTTTGTTATTTTATTAGTATCATCTTATAGGTAGGTATTGATAATATCTACCAAAAGTGACTGCTGCAGATCACATGCCTTGACGTATGAATACGTGAATGTAGATCTAGTGACTTTTCTAGCTCTCAGATAAATTGAACTATAATTCTGACATATATGTCACTGGGAAACCAGACAATACAAGGTTGAGCGGAGAATCACGATCTTATTTCCAAAGTTAGCTACATGTCTACTTTACTCAACAAACTACCCAACTATAGACCCGACATAAAAATAATAATTTTAAAACCATCCATGTGTCTTTAATATATATATATTAATAAATTATTTTGCTTTTCTGTCATGAGCCATGCGCGATTACCGCAAGCAGAAGTCTGAAATTTTAAAATTAATATCTCCTGTGCAAAAGTGTACAGGAATTTTAAATTTTTGACTAATTTTTTTTTTATTTATTAAAAACTCAGTCGGAAGAAATAAAATTTAGATAATTTTTTATGCCTGTTTGAAGCAAAGAAAAGAGTTGCCCGAGGTAGCCACGCAATGCATTGCTCGGCTCCCCCAGGCAAAGTTGGTTACTTCTGCTATTAATATTAATAAAATGTAGAGTTTGTGGACATGAGCCTTGTGCGAGATCCACCGCACGCAGAGGTCTGAAATTTTAAAATTAGTAGCCCCTATGCACGAGCGTGTGCACCCCAAAGTCAGAATTTCAAAATGTTTGTTTTATTATATATATATATATATATATATTCAATTAATTAAAACCTGGTTTAGAAGCAAAAAGGCCACGGGCAAAGCGGGCTTAACGGCACTAACTTTAAAGTTATCTTCCACGTAAAATCGTTAAACTAAAAACATTTCTCTCGGGCAACGCCGGGTACTTCGACTTGTAATTACTAATTGTGTCTTTATGAAGGCCACAAATCAGAGCACTAAGACGCATTTTTAGAGAAAAATATTACGTAGTTTCACGAGGAGAGGATGGGAAAACAATCATGATATAAAACCACCTTAGAACATTCAAGGAGTACATTCATTGTTTCTTCATTTTGACAAATTATGAAAATTATCATCACTCTTCATAGTGACCACACATATGCTATTTGTGAGAGCGGATGAATATGTAACTATTTTTAGAAATTTTAAACTATTATAAGGCAAACCCAATGGGAAGAAACCATTGAGAAGACTTAGGGCCAGTTTCCTAGTCAGATTTAGTACGCCTAAAGTGCGAGTCGATACTAAATACAGGATGACACCTACCTAGACCAAAATGGAATGGGCCAGTTTCACATATGAAACTGGCCCATTCCATTCAATTTCAGGTAGGTGACGTCTTGTATTTAGTATAGCGCCGCACTTGAGGCGTACTAAATCTGACTATGAAACTGGCCCTAAGTCACAGATGGGAGGACAACATTAGAATGGACATGAAAGAGATAGGGTGTAATGAGGTGGACTGGATAGAACTAGCACATGATAAGGATAGGTGGCGTACTTTTGTAAGTGGAGCAGTGAACTTTCAAGCTTCTAGTGCCATAAAGTAGGTAAATAAGAAAGTAAACTATTAGAAAAGGTTAAGGCTTCCTTGAACAGACTCTTCAGTTTACAGTCCACTTTTCATACAAAAAGAGCCTTATCTGACAACTAGAAATTTGTCTACTTTACGTATATATGCGTCAATTCATGCTGCCACTTTTAATATAATTTATCAATAAAATAACACTTATAAGTAAAATGTTATCGTTGTTGGTTGCAAAAAAACAAAAGCTATAGATGTGTTTTCCGAAAATATTTTCCTACCAAAATTTTACCACAGAAGGGGCTGGTTGTACTGAAGGTGTTCTTTAGGCCTACACCATTAAGAGCGTTCATCATAGCAGGCCCAGCTCAGCTCCCGGCTCACGCGAGGTATGGGAGTTAGAGGGAAAAGAAAAGCCCAAGATACGCCAGAAATGTGTGCAGTGCATTCGTATTCGAATGATTACTCGAAATTTTCCTTCGTGACGATAGGGGACAAAGGGACAAAATTTCTTGTTAATAATTACAGTATCTGCCTATTATGACAGAATGAAGATTTGTGCACAATGCTTCGCTGTGGAGCCATTCTAAAATGGTCAAAAACAGCCTTTTCAATGCAATTTTTTTTATCCAAATATCGTTTAATATTTTAACAATGTTCTGTATTAGGAACATCTGTTAATTCTTTATCTCCATTAATGTTTAATAATAAATGATCCACATGCAATAGTGCTGGTGTAAATTTACTATTTCGAGATGACTGTATCAGAGAGTTTATGGGCATGTGAAGCACGCTCTTAATGCATATAACCGGACAACCCGGATTGATTAGTAAATTGTGCTGTAAAAACATGTTTTTTCACCACGTATTACTACCCATTTGGGTTGTACACATATAAACTAACTACGCTAATTTGTTAAGGATGAAGGTTTAATTTAGTTGAAATGTACCCGTATTTCTGTGGAAGAATAGTGGAAAACAATTTGGGGGAAACCACTCTCAGTACACCCAACTAGGATTCGAGCCCTAATCTTCCCGTCATAGGCGGTACAGTATATCGCGAGACTGACGCCTTAGAATATTCGACCACCGAAGTGGGTAAAAATAAATTAGTATTACAGCATTTTTCTGAAGTTGATGCAAATGAAGATTAAAATAATTGTTTTGATGACCCCAACCGGGAAATACTTCTGAAAGCATTAAAATAGCCATGCGCGTGTTGTTTTTTTGTTGTTGGTTTTACTATGACCCAGCCGTTGTGCCTCTGGGTGTGTTGAAGGTGTTCGAGAAGAAGGAACGTTTCACTGAGAAAACACAATAAAGGCGGAAACGGAGTTACAACTACAGCTGGCCCGGAACATTCGTTTGTTTTCACTTTTACACATTGGCTCGGATGGGACCCAAAAATGACAGCAATATGTAACGGCGGCATCACCGCCAAAGAAAGGGGACGATGCTGGTGGACAAACATGACGGGATACGGGGTTTAAATGAAGGAGAGAGGTTACGTTTTGCTATACGAGTTTTGTATATGCGTTAGTGTTTCTAACTGAATAATAAATAAATGGTACGGCGCACCGCACAGACTTTCTCTCTCTTTCTATAAACTCGTAAGATTTCTGAACGGAATAATGTATATTGTATCATCACCACTCCACATAAGAACACGCATAAAATAATATACAATGATATAGAATCAATGAGAAAAGAGGCGCATCTTTGTCCACCTAAGAACATTTCAAACAGTTTAATGTCTTCCACAAGGGTCAACACTTCGTATTAAAATTTCGATTTCTGGTTAAAGTTTTAACATTTTATAAGGTGTTGCAGATCTTCAAGTCATCGCATTGATATTTAATTATTCATTTATACATTTTGACCAATAAAAAATGTAAATATTGACTATTGAGTCTAAAATGGAGATAGATCATTGCTATGCAAACATTTCTCCTAAGAGCTTTAAGGAAAAATAACATACTTTTTTAGATACTTATATTTAATTACTCTATGGCATTGGAGAATTATTGCGTTAAGACTTAAGTAGTATATGTTTACAACTAAAGCTCACAAAATTGTATTAATATATTTGCAAATATCTCAGAAACTGTTGCTTTTATAAAAATATATGTCAAATAAAAGTTTTTTATTTCTAATAGTCCTACAATTTTGCAATGATAAGTTGTTTAGTTTCTCAAATAGTTGTGGAGATACGGAAATTAACGCTTCTGTAAAGTACCCTAAAAATCATTTTCATAGGAAAATGAAAATAGCCAGTTTATTTATAATCTTAATCAACGCCTAGATACGAATTTTAATCAAAATCGTTTGAGCAGATTTTGAGAAAACCAAATTTTTCTCTTTTCGCCCTTCAGTAAACTACCCTTAATTTTAAGTTTTTATAGACACACAGACAGACGGCATTGCAAAGACTATTTTTTAGGGTTCGGGGGGTCATGAGACGTCGACATCCATCAACATTTCAGGTTAGTTTTTTTTTACGGTCGCAATACTTAAACTTTAATGTCCAAAAAGTTAAAAAAATTCATATAATTGCGTATAGATTGAAAGTTATTGATTTTATAAAAATATGTTTCGGATAAAATATCTGTATTATAAATATATATACATATTTGTAATGCTAAGTAATTTCATATCTCAAATAGTTTCGGAGCTATTATAAAAAATGTTAATTTACGCATCAGACCGGAGCCCTTAAAGCCATTTTGCCGAAATATTGAGAGTAGCCATTTTGTTTGGAATATTTATTAATGTTCATAAATGAAATTTAATCAAAATCGTTAGAGCCGATTTTGAGAAAATCGACTTTTTCTCTTTTTTCCCTTCAGTAAACTACCCTTAATTTTAGGGGTAGATATCCAATTCCAAAAACCCCTCGGGGCAACCCTATGAAAACCCTAGATATCAAGTTTCAGCTCAATCGGTAAAATAGTTTAGGCTCTAGTTGGAGGTACAGACAGACAGACAGACAGACGGAAATTCAAAAACCACTTTTTCGGTTTCAGAAAGTCATGAAACGTCAAAATTCATCAAAATCTCGAGTTCGATTTTTTTGACGATCACCATACTTTCTCTACCTGTAAGATAGAGAGAAAGTAAAAAGTGAACAAGGCTAATAAACGTGGCCACTTCTCCATGAGTTTGCATTCATAACCATCACGCTGCGTTTTTCAAAAAAAAAAAAAATCAGTCATCAGTAAACTAGTCCAAAAGCACATATTTAACTATGTTCTAAAATCACTCATAGCCATACACTAAACATTTTTATATATCCATTTTTTTTTAATCTAAACACAATTGATTTATTTCAAAATATGAATTTCTGATCTAACTTATTTTTATTTATAGCCTCTATAGCATTTTAGATATGTATTAATTAAATAAGTAGCTTTGTGCTAGATATGCATGTGATAATGGATCGAATCAACTACCAACACTTAACATTTATATCCACTGAGGGGTTTCATGTGTGTATTAAGTTTTAGTCAAAATTGTTTAATTAGTTGAAAAGTTGTCATAAACACACACGGATGAATGAACATACGTGTTCATAAAATTATCAATTTTTCCCTTGGAATTCTGAAAAATTAACCCATCATTAATAAAAATATACATATCTTTTTACGGGCTTAATTTCGTTTCCACTTCCAAACTTCGGCCATAATTCTGAATATTACAACTTTAGTCGATCTAGAAAATTTGTTCAAATATAATATTATATATTCTGAAAATTGAAAAATGACACCTGGACACGGGAATCGAACCCGGGACCTTTGGCTTAATACACCAATGCTCTTACCACTGAGCTATCCAGGATTTGTCCCGTACCCAGGGTCATTCTTCACTCATATTTTAAGGCAGAGTCTATGATGGACGTGCAGAAATCGTCGGCTATAAGTATGTGATTATATTAATATCACGAGCTATCAGATAACGCAGCCATCTTCGACTCGGTAGTTGGCCTAATGATGCCACTTGTACAATTATTATAATTGTGAGGGGTTGCATATTTAAGAATCAAATAGCGAAAGCTAGAGCTGAGGAGTGTTTAACAAAACTATATTTTTATTTTTCTAAGGAAAACTTACTAAGACATAGTGTATTCAAAACCGATATTTAAAAATCTGGCTACAAATTATAAAAGGCTATTTGAGAAAGTATGTATGATTGTGTTGTAACATTTATATTTTTGGCATGATAAAAATTTGTTATTTAGGCGATTTACGTTGTGTCTCACAGCCCTTTTGTGCTATACATATGCATGTATGTATAGTTTAGAAAATGTTCTAGCATTTGCGTGGAGGAATAGGGAAGAACCATCGAGGCAAAACAACCCGGCCGAGACTCAAGCCCAGACATTCCCATCACTGACAAACCAGACTAAATGAGCTTGACATTTGAGGCCGTGAATCCACCGGTATGGGTGGATAATTATTTTATAAATGCCTACTGTAGTCATCCTTTCATAATCAAAGAGATTATTACAACCATTTTCT
Organism: Timema bartmani; assembly: GCA_902151455.1. Classification (NCBI taxonomy): domain Eukaryota; kingdom Metazoa; phylum Arthropoda; class Insecta; order Phasmatodea; family Timematidae; genus Timema; species Timema bartmani. The sequence continues at coordinate 475,106 of CABFWB010000103.1, read as the reverse complement.
CGAGGTAATACAATGAAAAGTTAATTAGAGATATTACTTCAAAAGCAACATCGGAGGAAGAAGAAGTAAATATTTTTCTTCGTGTTTACGAGTTCAAATATGCATACTGATTCATTTATTGCAGCTCGTCTCAGAGTCATAAAAAGAATCCCCTCAACAGCAGAGGGCAGGAAAAAAAAAGTTGCATCAAACTCTTTTTTCTACTGTCTTCAATAAAAACTTTCCAAAAACTTAGCTAGGCATCCCACTTCACAACTGCAATAATTGTAACTTCGTAGAGCGAATAAATAGCAGGAACCTTTTTAATGGGAAGAAACGGAACATTTTCCCTTTTCATACTGTTCCCGAAAGCTTACCCGAGTTGGCTCACGATTGAATGCATAATTAATATTAGGATATTTGATGACGGTAGAATGAAATAATATGGAAAAGTTACATCCAAAGTTGAGATTGGTGTGGGTAACATGTTACACAAAGGTAATGAAAGTTAACAATCTAGAATAAGAATAATTATTATGTTTGTGTCCGATGGCAATGAACATTGTCGGGAGTAAAGGTGACGATTGTGTGCCAGTCACAAATATGTGTTGAAAAATGACACCTGGAAATAATAATATAGCTTTAAACTGTTCTACCACCTAGCTACAATACAATATTCATAGGAAGGGCCTTATAGAAAATAAGAACATATTTTTTGGGGGCAAAATTGATAACATTTGGTCATTTATATTAGTGTTATTTTACAAGTATTATTAATGTTTATCAAAATTGACAGCTTAAGATAAAATTACTTGATGTACAAATACGTGAAAGTAGATATAGTAGCGTTTCTAGCTGCTAGATAAGGCCTTGCCTAATCAAATTGGACTGTACGCATAGAACGAACTTGGATAGTTACATGTTAGAGCATTGACTAAAGTTCCCGGGTTTGACTCCCATGGCCAGATGCAACTTTTAACTATTTTTATTTTTTTAATTAGGGAATGATAAGTTTAGAACATAAACATCTTGTCACTTTTGATTATTTTTTAAGCCGTGGGCACGCGATCAAGTTCTTTTTTCCTGGTTTGTCGGTAGGGGTTCTAATCCCATCCGGGTCCCATATATAAATCTGGGGTATGTTTTAGATAGTAAATAACAACGCATTAGCCCGCTTCTGTGGCAGCATGGTCTAAGGTTCAAGCCAAGGCGTCACTCTTGCAATAATCCAGAGTGCCGATGACAGGGAGATCGGAGTTAATATCATTGTCTACTGAAGCTTTATTCCCTAGATGATTTCCCACTCTACCTTCATACAAATAAGTTATTCAATACATAATTTTAAACTATACCTTCTTCCTGCCTATTATATTAGAGTAATTAATATACATGTGTATAGCCCGAATGGGTAGTGGACGCTGTGGAAAATTCATGCATTCTTATATCTAAAATACCGATTAAATAGGCTGTAAAATAAGCGCTTAAATTAATGTACAGTAAACTAAATTAGTAATACGAGTATTATGAGTTTTTGAGTTAGTTTGAATCTCAGCGACCTTTACTGACAGCAATCAGTTTGATAACTAAACGATCAAAATATGATAGTACGACTTTGGGCTAGTAATGCATTTGATTTTTTAACATTAAAGTGGCTGTTATCTATACAGGATGTATTGTATTTTAAAAGACTACATATTTTTTAGGAATGGAATGCTAGCAAGTAAATGTTTCATTAAATACGTAATATAGTGGAAAACTTACCTATTTCATGACACCAGTCAAAGGTTACTTTTTCCCTCTTTTTTTATTTGCATTTAGAGACAATCGAGTGTCGATAATGTGTTGAACCATAGAAGTTGAATGTGAGTATAACGTCTTTCTAGAGAACACTAGAGCTCCATTGGCGATACGATACAATACAGCTAAGATGACAGTTCGGTAAAATATTATCTGAGTATCGTAGTAAGAGCGAGGCTGTACCGTGTCTGTATCGAGGTTGAAGCTTTATTGTTGATGTAAACAGTCACATTCAAAGCAACGGAAAGAAGTGTGTCGTATTGTGAGTGTACCACTAATGTAAATCCAGCCTTGATACGCTTCAAGTGCGGTGCTGTACTAAATACAGTTTGACTATTAAACTGGCCCTATGAAATTGAACTGAACTTGAAATAAGCCTAATATGTAGACGGTTAGCATTCGGCTTCATTCGTGACGCCAGCACTCGACCGAACAATCAGAGAAATAAATATTCGGGCGAATGTGTAGAGGAGGCGTTAAGTTCAACCTCGCCATCATGATTGCATAGTTTAATTCTATAACTGTCGAAGATCACTACGATTCATGTGTTATTTCTAGTCGTAAGATTAACCTTTTAGCACATTTACACTCAGTTAACCTGAAAGTAAATTAGTCTTACTTTGATAATTTATACAATGGCCCTGTATTTTAAATTACTCCATGGTAAAATATGTAAATATAAGACTGTTATAATTATATAACAGTGTGAATGGGATGTGCAAGTAAATACCCACACAGGTGGGCAAGCGGATAAAGCTTTAATCCTGTCTTTTCTGATAGGAAGTTGACTGTGAGGTCGGGATTCTAATCCCTGCTAGGTGTATGAGGTGGGGTTTCCAAAATAGTGTTCCCATAAAAATGCGGATTGTTCATGATTCCTACCCCAATAGTGTGAAAACGGATGTATGGTAATAAGCGTAGGAAGGGGGGGAAATACTAATGAATGTAGAATGTCTAACATTTTCTGAAGGACCTGCTTCGATGGCCACATGGTTTAAGGCGTCACTAGACTTCCAATGACACGGAGATCGGGATTCGAATCCGGGTCGGGTGTAACAAGGGTGCTTTTTCCTAAATGGTTTTCTACTCTCCCTCCATGCAAATGCTTTCTCTAAAATTCAACTTTTCTAATCCCTAACACATTAGAGTAATTAGTACATATACTTGTAGCCTTAACAGGTAGTGAGTAAGAAGCAGTGATAAAAAAAATAATTCCAAAGGTAACTTTGTTTAACCTTGTAGCTAAAATAATAATTGATACTCTCGGTCAAAAGGGGAAGTTTTAGCACATATAGCTTGGCGTATGAATACTTCAAAATAAATTTATTAACTTCTATGAACTATCATATAAAGGTAATTTATATGTAGATCCGATTATATGTCTATTCACGACGAATGGACATGAACGATAATATAAGCGCAAAGCTCAGCATTTCTTTAAACCACCTGCATGTATAGTGCATCAGTTGTATGAGGTGAAAATGTGAATTAACATATATTTTCCATACCAGCTTGTATGAGATAGAGCATGTGTGCAGTCTCCCCTCGTGTTCGCAGATCGTATTCAGATTGCGCACGCACGCACGCATGAACGCATGACACCATCTTCTCTGAGACATTCGTAGCTATAAGTTGAAATAATACCTTTAGCAACTTAAACAACGCGTATCTTAAATTATCTCGACCTATTCTTTAAATAGAAAAATGACATCTGGACACGGGAATCGCGAACTATGGATATTTATCTTAGTACATCAATGCTCTTATCGCTGAACTATCCGGGAGTTGTCCCATGCCATTTTTCATTCATGTCTTAGAGAAAGGTCTGGGATGGACGTGTGGTAATCGTCAGCTTCATTTGAGCTATCAATTAAGATCAATATAATCAATTGTTTAAATTTCTTAGCGTTTGAAATTTGCTTAAATATTTTATTTTTTTTTAATGTTAAATCCATTGGTAAAAGTCTAAATTTTCAAAACTAATGGTGATTTTTTTAATCTAGTAAAATATTGGTCTTAAAATAAGTAGTTTTTAACAAATTATCGTAGGCAATGGTTAAATAATATATATAAACTTTGTTTCACTTAATGTATTAATATATGGCAAAACCAAATATAATTTAATGGTACAAAAGGCAGAAACGATAAAACAATTTAATTATTTCTCACACTATTTGACAAAATTATTTTATTGTATTGATTTATGAAATGAAAAAAAAGTGACTATAACAAATATAATAAAATAAGTTAACTAGCAAACTCATATAATGACATTTCCCCAAGTCGACATATTATGTAATAATCTGATCAATAATATTATCAATAATCTTAAGTCATTTAATTATTCCTATTTATTAGTGTGATAGTTATATTTATATGTAATATTCTAATTAACATAAATATTTAATATTTAGAATTGGAACATTTTAAAATAAAATTCAAATATCAAAAAAAAAACTTAAAATCATAATTTTGTAAATACACTCATTGGTTGGTGGTAAAATCAAATAGTTAAACTATAATATATTTAAAGGTTTATATTTAAAATAAGCTATTCACACGTGGCATAAATGTGAAGCTTATTTGTTCTGGTTTGCTGGTGATTGAGAAGTCGGGAATCGAACCCCAATCGGGTGTTTTTAGAGTGGATATGTATGGATGGTTTCCCACTCTCCATGTACTTAAAAACCACTACATATCTTTTAAAATTCTAGGAAAAAATAAATATGGGCAGTATTTTTACAGGAGTCCACTTTAAACAGTTAGTATACAATATATTTTAGCTTTACTGGAGAAAGCGTTTTAAATTTTAATACTTTAAGATTAATCGAATGACTGGCAGGGTTGGCTCCGCACCAGCCGTCTCGACTAATCTGCTGATCTAAGACTCGTGCGGCTCAAACCAGCAGGGCACACTTGTAAAGGTAATTTTGGTAGTTACTAAAGTTACTAAAACAATTTTAATATATTCATACTTCAAGTCATGTTATCTGCAGCTGAACCTTTTAATAGATATTATAAATACGTATAAAATAACACTAATAATACAGTAAAATGTTATCAATGTTGGCCGCATAGAAAATTTCATCCTATATTCTTGAATTAATTTAATTTGCGGGTAGACCGAATGGGTAGTAATACGCGTACCACCCACATCGGTAGGCACGTGTGCCAAACATGGTCTGGTTTATAGTCTCGTCCCTGACCATGAAACCCGTAGGAATTTTGAGGTGGGCAAATTTTTTCTTCAGATCCCTTAAGGACATACCCAAAGGAAATCTTGGGTAGACATCTGGCAGCTCGGGCATAAGTTTTATAGGGCGCCATTTTGGCTTTTGGTAAGGACGCCTAGTAGTTGGTATTGAATTTCATCTTGTCGGTCTACCTATACTAAATCTAACAGGTTTTTTGGATTCATTATGAAATGTCCATTGAGACAAGACTATTTTTCCAGTACTACAAGTTTATTAAAATCTAACATATTTATACTATATCTAGGGATGTTTTTAAAAAGGATAGTTACATCTTGCTACTTCAAAAAAATAACTTAGGTGAATTTTGTTTATTTAAGACTGACCAAATGAAATGGGGATAACAAGCGTATTGTACCGAGCGAGGGGAATTTCAAAAGATGCGGACATTTCAAAAGGTATTTTATGCCAAAAACATAACATGAGAAGACAACCGCTAAAACAGAAGAAAGACAAAAATCACTGACTACAGCTGAAATACAAGATGATGTTTGGCCGTGATTTTGTTTTCGTTTATAATAGTTCAAATGCATTTGATAAATTCTACACCCTAACCTCCACGTCATCCATCGTCAATCTAGTTTTATTGGGAAGGGAAGCCTTAGACCAGGGGTCGGCAACCTTTTTGATATAGTGGGCCGTGTGGGTTCTAAAAATTTGGTGGGCCAGTTTGGAAAAACTAATGAGCAAAAGATTTAATCCATATATTTCTCATTAGCTATAAGTCTATTTTTACTAGCACAATTGTATGCTGGCTAAATATTTTGCGGGCCGGATAGAATCAGTTGTTGGTTCGTAACCGGCCCATGAGCCGTTTGCTGCCGACCCCTGCCTTAGATCATGTGACCACCAAAACGTTTTTTTAAATAAAAGTATTTCCTTTGAGGATTATCAAATTAAAGTCCACACATTTTCAATAGTGAAAAAATAAAAGTATTTACTTCTAGGATTATCAAAATGAAAGTCCACGCATTTTCATTAGCGAAGCCACAATCTATATATCGGTATTATTTACGTTGTTTGTAGAATGCATGGACGCTATTAAAACAGGGTTGACGATGTGATAAAAACAAATAGTCAAGGTTTTTTAGAGACGATATTGCGATGCATATGTGTACAAAAATCACAAAACTTATGATTTTTCGTTGGGCTTTACCACACGCCCTGTAATTTGGACAGGAAGAAAGTTGACTAAGGCGATTATTCGACTGGTTACGTCTCGTTATATTACAAAAAGCTAGCATAATACAAGTCCTGCCTTGGTGTTTACACATGTCCAATGCCCTCGCCACAGTCTGTAGCACTTCTATCTAGTCAATTAAGGAACCCGAAATCAATTACTGACACGGCCTAAAAGTGTATAAATAGTGAAGGACTTTCTTTTCTCAACGATTTATTCACTACCGCAAGATTGAATGTTGGGTATGTTCTGGATTTAGGTTTATTTGTTGTGTTTTTTCCTATCCTCCACGTATTACTACTTATCCAGGATATCCGTATATTCACAATAATGAGGAATTAACGAGAGAAATTTAAAATTAGATTAGACTAAATGTACCCGTATTTGTAGAGAGGTATAAACTCACATAATTTCACCCGGTTGTGATTTGAAACCCAATCTCTCCATCCCAGGCAAACCAGACAAGACGTAACTGACTCCTTTTTTCACATACCCACTGGTGTGATTAAATTTTGTTAGTTTGCAAGTAGTTTACCTATATAGTTATCTCGTTCAGTAAAATAGATGTTAAATAACCCTCTGTAAAAATGTTCTCATACAACATATTTATAGCCCACTTCGGTGGCCACATAGTCTAAGGCGTTACTCTCGCAAATCAACTAGACTGCAGAAGACGGGGAGATTGAGGTTTTATCTCAGTTAGGTGTACTGAAGACTGGGAAATTGAGGTTTTATCTCAGTTAGGTGTACTGAAGGCAGTAGCGTACCCACGAGGAGGTTTGGAAGGGGGTTCGAGCCTACTGTAGTTTGGGAATGCCCCGAGATTTAAGAAGATCTGAAGATAAAATAAAATGGGGGTTGAGGTGTGAGGAAGGGTCTATGTATGAACAGTTAAACATTGTGAACAAATAAAATATTATATAATCAGAAATAATCTCTATGTAAATCACGAAACTTATTTATTTCAAAGGAGTGAAATATTTTTAATGGAATGAAAGTGGGATATCTTCAAGCTCTGAAAATATTATTTTCTTGGTCATTAGGATTAACCTCTTACCTTTTACTGCCAGTGTTTCTTCGTAACCTTATTATTTATAGCACTCAGCAGATTTTCTCTTTTCTATGCTCAACAATACGTTGCAAAAGAATGTGGTGAATATATTTTTAGGTTTAGTTTAATTCATTGTTGAGTGTCGATTTTACAAGCTAGTTCTTATAAAAACATGGCTGCGAACAGTAATGAAGCATTCAAGATTATAATCTCTTATTCTCACTACTTTGGAAAAGAACATTGTGTTGAGTCTTAAATATGAAGATTTAGTGGCGTAATTTGCAACTAAATGTGAACGCCGTAACGACCTTGGCTTATCTTTAATATTTTCTAGCCATAAGAATTTATTTATTGACTGTTCTATAGAAAATAAATGTGTATGTAAATATTTTAATATGTTTTGCTAAAAATATAAGGATATAAACATTTATCTATTAATAATAGGCGATTTATTGTGACAATAGGCCTATGTGACAGCTAAGCCAACTTTAAGTTAAACCTACTTATTTATAATTTTGTTTAGATTCTTAAAATGTCAATTACACGTTTATAATAGCATAAATATAAGATTATCAAGTCAACAAATACCATTTAAAAGCTTCCAAAAAATTTCTAGGTGTATCTAACGGTAAAAATAAAATTGCCTCCGTTGGTTGGGGGCAACTTCCCCCAAACCCCAATGAGCCTCCCAGACTTCGCAATTCTGGGTATGCCACTGACTGAAAGATGGTTTCCCCTAAATGGCTTCCCTCTCTCTCTCCACACAAATGCAGGTATACTTTCTCTAAATTAATCCTTCCTCATCTAACCCATTAGCGTAATTAGTACATACGTGTATAGCCCAAACGGGTAGTAAGACGTGGTACTAAAAAAATTACATTCGCCAACATAGAACGAGCATTGTTCATCAATATTTATTATTTTAAAAATACTGTGAAAAAACATTTTTAGTGGGCCTTGATGCCGATATAATAGATATTAGCGACCTTTCCCAAATTAAATACATGACAAAGGCAACAACCAGACCTCCAAAAATGTTATGTAGCACTATCTGAGGGAAAACAGAACCAAAGTAATGGACTAAAACTCATTCCCGGGAATCATAGAGAAGAAGCTAACGTACTTTCGACAGAATTAAGGCATCGAAAATAAATAAAAAATTAATAATATCGTATGTGGATATTTTGCTTTTAACATTCTCAACGACATAAAAAAACCTTTTGTCAATTCTTTCTTTAAAAAAATTCATCAAAAGTAATTCAATAAAACTAGCGTGATCTGCCTGCCTACCTTGTTAGCTGTCCCTTGAACTATAAAGAGTTTCACGATATACGGAGATTTCAAGAAGTATTGAAGTTTAATAAACAGTGAGACATCGCGCTATCTATTTTCTATAAGCTCAGGCGAGATTCAGACTCGTCCCGTGTATATAGCGGAGGAGGTATTCTATGTGTAGGTATATAGCCTACAATAAAGGTAAAAATAAACCATTATATATATATGTATATATAGAGAGAGTGTGTATATAATATTTTATTTGTAAACAACCAGTATTTAGAGTTAAATAAATATACTTCTAAATTCAGCGTGTATACAAATTTCCACATACCTCTATATACCATATCTATGGAAACGTGCGTAACTCCTTACAAAACAGGCCAAAAGTATAACAACGAGAATAGTTTGATGCTTATTTCTCTAAATAGGTGACCCTGTCAACTAAGGTAAAGATCCGCTCCATTGCTTCCGGGCAAGTAAATAAAAGGCACAACACGCAAAATGAAGACCTGTGTGTCATAGAATAAACAATTGGTCGTAATTAAATCCAATCAAAAGTATTTTTTTATTTATTTTTACTCCATTTACTCCGTTTAACTTTCCACACCGCAAACCCTTTTTTACTTGTTTTACCCATTTTGCCCTTTTTCCGCTTTTTTACCTTTTTTCTCTCTTTACCCTAAAGTAATGGCCTTTTTTCCCTTTTTCTCTTATTGCCCTATTTATCCTTTTTTACCCTTTCCAAGCTATTTATGCTTTTTACCCCGTTAACCTTATACCCTTTCTTTCCCTATTAACCCCTTTTTGCCATTTGCTGCTTTTTAATATTTTTACAATATTATTTCTTTTACTCCATTTAAGCTTTATACACGTTTTTATTTTTTATTTTTTTATTTTGTTACCATTTTTGCCCTTTTGGTTTTAGTGATTTGTGGTTGAATTTACTTTTTACTATTTTTACAATATTATTTCTTTTGCTTCATTTAAGCTTTATACACTTTTATTTTTTATTGTTTACTTTTTTATTTTGTTACCATTTTTGCCCTTTTGGTTTTATTGATTTGTTGGTTAAATTTACTTTTTACTATTTTTTGGCCTTTTTGTCTCCTTTTACATTATTAACCATAGAAAAATATTTTAGGGTCAAAAGGGATCAAAAGTTTAAAAAGTTGTAGACAGGGTAAGGGCTATGAAGGGTAAATAGATCATAAATGGTGAAGGTATAATGGGTGTATGGTATAAGAGTTTAGGGTATAAAGGGTGTAGGCTAAAAGGGGTAAAGGATAAAAAAAAAGTTTACAGGTAAAATAGTATTAATACATAAAAGCTATTTACTAGAAATAAATCACAACATTTATCAACAATCATAGCGAAATGAGAAGAAGAGTTTGTTGTAGATACCAAACACCTCATGTTTACTTCCATGGCCAACAAACTACGTTACAAATTGTATGAAATGTAATAGTGAAGCTTTCTTGCGACCTTAATATATTTCTTTATTTTTTCAGTTTTTAATTAATTTAAAATATCCCAATCAAATTCTCCCAATTCTGGCTTCAAGGTGCACATGTTCGTGTACAGGGGCTACTAATGTTTAAATTCCAGACCTCTGCGTGTAGTATCTCATAATGCTCGTAACAGACACACAAAAATCTTCATTTTATTAATATGGATGATTTCTCCTTGGATTTTAAGTTGATAACTTACCTTGGTGATGGAGTTCGAGACAAAACATATTAATACTATATTCAATAATACATTATAATCATAGATAATATCCATGGCACAAGTGTTTAAGACGTCAGACTAATACTATGTGTCAAAATTTTTAAAAAATTCACATTGATTGCTTTGAATCATAAATTAAAATCGGTTGAGGGGAGATACTAAACGAAAATACTTTTGCGCATTCGTCATATTGAAACTGATACCTATATTGAAAAACTATGTACACATTTCTAGGCCTGGGTTCAAATAATATTCCTGCCACATTTAGTTATTATTATTATTATTATTATTATCATCATCATCACCGCGTGTTACTATCAGTTCGGGTTGCTCGCACTTACGCTAATGTGTAATGGTATGGTGATTGTGAGATGAAATGGAGGACCTATAGTTTAACGTGGTATCCGAACCACGGTGGAGGCCTGGTATTCTACAAATTCAAGTTGTGATTAATACACGTCTTGTCAGAGGTGAAGGAAGAATTTGGCAATCAGATAAATCTGTGCTGGGACCGAGGATTTAACTCCGGACACCCAGCACCCAAATTTAGTTAAAATTGGGCCAAGTATTTGTCAGTTATCACGGAACAAACAAACATACATGCAGATTTTAGATGGTCCACCATCTCTAAACGAATAACCATGTCTATAAACCATGTACAGTACATAGTTTGTTTGAAATTAATTAAAATAATATCTTTGCCAAATGTCATTACAATTAGTCCACTCATTTGACAGATAGTGTAAAAAAAGATCTGGACATCCGTAAAGATTGAAAAAAAAACATGAAATGACAAATGGTAGAGTTAAACTAGAACCTCGTTACGCTTGGTTCACAATGAAATTCATTCTCATAATGGGTGTTTAAAACTATGGCGGTGAATTTCGAGACAGGTGGCGGTGCATCATATTAGGTTATCTGTACTCGCCATGCAATATCGATACGAGCTCGTAGATATACGTAGGAGGGCCTGCGTATACATGTGCTATCACTGGGACATGGCTATGTCCTTGCTACAATCGAGTAGGAGTGTTGTGCTTAGCTAGTGTTATCCGTCCCCTTATAACGCAAACCAAGCACCAGACGACATCCGTTGTTTTACTTGTTTGTCTTGTTATAAAAAATTAAAGAGGAACTTTGTGAGTTTGTATAGAACCTTTATATATTCTCCCTCTCTCTCTCTGTCTATAGAGATTACTGAACGTACAATAACATTTTATTTTTTTCCCTTGACTGTGCTGTGTTTATTTACTACTAAGCACATAGAGCCGAAGGTCGTTATTAATCTTCTCTCATTATTTTCCCTCATTGTAGACGGAGGTGGAATTTGAAATGGAATACTGTAATTCCCCAAATTAGTGGTCACGCAAACAAAAATATGTTGACCTTGTCGAGACTAATTCCCCGATGATAGGAAGGTCAGGGTTCAAATTCCGGATGAGTATACCGAGGTGTTTTTCCCCCTTAAACTAATTCCCACTCTCCCTACACACAAATGAGAGTATATTTATTCTAAATGTTAACTTTATCATGCCTGATCTATTGACGTAAATACGCAGCTAGCCCGAACGGGTAGTAAGACGGGGATCAGTAATAATCTAAAGCTACTAGCAGTTGCAGTTGGACGATTGTTATTAATTTGATATTTCTTGTTAAATATATATTTTATGAGACATGTGGAAATAGTAGGAGCATATGTAACCAGTAGAGGTGATTGTAAGAAACTAAGAGCTTCATGATGGTGTTATATGAGGCCCAGTTCTGTAATTTATTCGCAACACAAATATCAAATTTGAATTATTAGATTTCCCAATATATAAAAATATAGAAAAGAGATAATTGTATGATATTATGAGAGTATTGGGTCCATTAAACCGTTTCGGTTGTAACCCCATGTAGGCCTACACACAGAGTGATATATAAAATGGGTCTTACAATTCTTTCTAAGTTCGAGGGAACAAAAACGTCAAGATCCACTATAATTTCAAAGTAAAGAATGTTTCCGATTACAATACTTTGTATATATTTTATAGTAAAATAATGTACCACAAAAAGTGCTTAATTTTTTTGGTACTTAACTCACGAACGAAGGGGCAAACAGCATCTTTTAACAATCAGTGATCAGTGTCAACGACAATAAAGAGAGAGGGAGCGATCACTCGGCTAGGTGGAGCGACCTGTGTGTCAACACCCTGGGCCCATAAATATGCCTCGTCCCATCGCGGCGGATTCGTTTTGGCAGCGAAGGTGAGCCGTTTATACTACTCGGCCAGGACAGGACAGATTTCGGTGGTTTTTTTTTTAACCATGTCATATATAATAGAATACGTTCAAAGTGATGAGTTGAGGATTCCACTAATTATACATCTAACCCTAAAACTAAGGGTAGTTTACT
>CABFWB010000103.1:427124-462380 GCA_902151455.1 Timema bartmani | reverse complement strand
AAATTCCCTCTAACGATTTTGATTTAATTTTATATTTGGATACTATTAATCATTATAAACAAGATGGCAGTTATCATTTTCTTATTAAAATGATTTTGAGGGTACTTTGCCTAAGGTCGTAGGTAAGCTAAGGAAAATTTTCCAATTTTGATCATTTCTCCGCAACTATTCGAGATACGAAATATCTTCTCATTGTAAATTTGTAGAACTATTTAAGACAAAAATCTTTTATTTAAAATATATTTTTATAGAACCAATAATTTCTAAGCTATATGCGAATTTATATACTTTTTAATTCAGGTAATTGAATATGAATTTGATTCTTATGCTCTTTGGTGGACAAAAATGTTTCTCTTTTCACATTTTTTCTGTAACAGTTTTCCTAATTCCTAGTGCCATAGAGTAAGTAACAGTGTATATTATTTCATTTTACGACCTTTGGTGTAATATTTCTACAACAATGTATGGAACTATTATTTCGTTTCACAAATTCTGCGAGTTTTTAGTAAATGTATATTTTAAGATAAAAGCGAGAGAAAGTCTGTGCGGTGCGCCGTACCATTTATTTTTATTGCATCATTTTGAGAAGGCCTTAGGGCGTTAGTCCCTGTCACCCTTCCTTTAATCCGGACCTAGAGGTTTATCTTATTGCTAACTTACTGTTCATACTTTAAAGTTATCCCCCAAAAGCCTATATGATTTTGATTCTGTCTTAATATTTTTTAAATGAAGCTATCAGTGATAAATTCATAGCAAAGCATGTGTGCGACTCTCACAGTGCAAGTATAATGAACAAACATACAAAACAGCGAACTTGAATATCCACACGTCGGAAGTAGTCGACATCAACTTTGTAGAACTAAATGCATCCCCACCGCGCTGAAATAACAAACATCCCGTGTAATGAAGTTTTAGTTGGCGATGCGTCAAAGTTATTCGTCGAGACTTCTCAACATACAGTGTTTGTGATTATTTTTTAATAACTTAGGCCAGGGGTCTCCAAACTACGGGACCGCCAGCACTATTTCATCCAGCCCGTGATTTTTGCTTCAATTGGTTAAACACGCTGAGTGTTGACAGAATAAAACAACAGTAAATAAAAGGAGTTCACTCTGTCCTATATTTTAGGTATTTATATAAAGATAAAGAAGATGTCAGACTATTCTAGTTTATGTATATTTATGTTTAAATTATACCTTAAGGATAACTTTTACAGTAAGAATGCTGTAAATTAAAAGTACAACCCAAACGTATAGTAAGGCGTGTTGATAAAATAACTATGACAAAAACATTTTATTAGAAACAAACATATCTATATGCGTAACATTGACAACATTTTAAAATTATATTAGTATTGTTTTATCAGTGTTGATATTATAAATCGAAGGGGAAGCTGCAGATCACACGACTTGACGTATGATTACAAGAAAGTAATTTTAGAAATGGTTGGCTACTGGCCTTTGTTACTACTATATTAGCAGAGTATAATATTATGCACAGAGCTGTACCAATGATAGCGCTATGCTTGTGTAATTTAAATTTGTATTTATATAATAACACTACGCCACTGAAGCGGGCTGGGACATATTTACCCACAAAATCTACCTAGGGTGACAGTCTATTCTTTGTCCACCCCTCTCTCCCCAGAGGCAGTTTCAAACTTATTTTAAGTGTGCAACAAACTTTCTAAGAAAAAGTATTACCATCGTTGTAAAGTTTACAACACGCGAGTAGGCCTAATCATATAACTATAATTTGTTTTTAATTTTTAAAGATTAAATTAATTTTAATTGATTTCCCTCGGCCTATTATAAAATTAATTTGCAGTTAATATTTAATATGTTAATAAAAAAAAATTAAAAAAACTGTCAAGGTGTAGTAAAATTTATAACAAGCTGCTCAGCTAATATTTCAAGCGCGTGTGATGGAAGGTTAATTATAAACTATGACAAACGATTGTATACCAGCTAACATTGGTAAGGAAATCAAACTAAATGTATCTTAAAAAATTGTTAATATTATCACCACACGTCAAACGTACGGTTACATAACGCATGAAATGAAGTATGAATACATGGCCGCATGATGAGTAGCTTTTCGTATTATCATATTAGTTGGTTTCTAGGTCTTCTAGACTATAAAAGTTGTTGCAGGTTGGGAAAACCGACAGTAATGAATGGTTGCAACTATTATAGGTTTAGTACACAAGCAAGCAAGGTATATTATTCAGGTTTCATTGTTAAACAAGAAGTTATTTTAGATAACCTTCAATAAAGCGAGGAGGAAGTGTACATATTAACTCTAAATTGACGCCTAGTCTCAAACGAATCATGTATAAAATTACAACTAGAAGGTTCTAAAATTGATTAATGATGTCTTCTAACAGTCTAATTGGATTATTTCTCGCAAGGTCACACACACACATCTATATATATATATGATATGCCTCTAAGTTTTGGTTCCAATTAATAAAATAAGGATAATTTAATATCTTAGATTAGGTCGAAACTAATTATTGTAATTTATCACTTATTATTTTTAGATTAATTGTTAAAATCAATAATTTATGTATGCAATCTAAATGTTATAATTGAATTATAATCCTAGTTTGCTCATTCTATATCACCTTGTAATCATTCATAGTATAATCCAATAATTAGGATTACTAAAGATATTAATGTTGTTGTAAAGGCTTTGATTAATATAGATTAATTTATAATTATAATGAAGGGCAGGAGGAGGGCAATTATTTCTACATCAAAAAATTATCTATATATATAAATTATATATACACTGTAAATTCAAAATTTTTTGGGTCCCAAGACAAAACATGTATATTAATTTTTGTTTAAAAGAGTGACTTTATTATTATTCTAGCGTTACATAAAATGAGTCAAGGGTCATACCCAGATATGTTTGTTCCTAAGGGGGAGGTATAGGGGTATTTTTACCATCATCGTTGGCAAGATTCCCAGCAGGAAATAGCAATAAAATCATACAAACTCGAAACTATTATTAGTGTCAATATTTTATGGGCTTGAAATTAGTCAATATAATTGAGAATGTTATAATTAAATTAATTATTTATAATTTTTTACTAGTTTAATTTTATTTTAAAATTATTTGTTAGTATTATATTAAATTGAAATAAAGATTTAATGAGTATAATGAAAAGTGTAAGCAATACAACGTTTTTTAAAACCACCATCAGCTGTCGAATGGTCTAAGGCAGTAACATTTAATCAGCGGTGCGCGAGTCATATCCGGCTCACTGATCCACAAAAATTGGCCCACGGATTAAAAGTCCAGCCATCACTGGAGAAGCGTGGTAAAGCATATTTTTGCGCTTGACCTGAATGTATTAGATTGGCAATGATTTAAACATATTTACAGATTATAAATCTTACTTTGTTTTTATTACCTATGTTCAGGTCTACGCATGCTTGTGAATTATCCTTTTTGCATAGGAACGCTATAAATTGCATAACTCAGACATCGCTGGGAAATAAGCTGCTAGAAGACTGTCTCCTAACCGCTCTGACAACGTATCAACAAAATTTTTCCAAGTAGGTAAGAGACCAGAAGATGTATCAATTATCCCAGTAGTGATTTATATTTTAACTATAAAGATTTACGTTTAAATGGCTTTGAAATTATTTACTTTCTCATATTTGCTAGTATTATTCTAACGTGTATATGTAATGTCACTGAGATAGATCAATAAAATGAATAACCAAATTTACTACGTTTCACTTCCCCCTCCCCTTTTAAACTGCATTAGTATAGCCTAATAACGTACAAAGCTATTGCCAGGCTGAATTAAATGTCTAGCCAAATAAATATTATGATTTTTTTGAAGTAGCACGCTTGGATAACTAATTGAGTAACACTGCTTAGACCGTTACTGTCGCAACAGACTTGACTGCCGGTGTCAGGGAGATCCAAGTTTGAATCCCGGTCGGATGTACTTTGAGTGGTTTTCCTAAATGGTTCCAGCTAAGCCTCCACGTGAATGCGGATACCTTTCATCAAAACTACGCCTTCTTCATCCCTACCCTTTTAGTGTAAAAATGCGGAATGATCGGACGGGTAGCAAGACGCGATGCACACAAATAAAAGTGTTTTAAAACATAACAGGGGTTGTAAATGTTATGAATGTTATAAGACTCCAGTAATATACTAAATATACTAGACATTAAATACTTATTAATAATTAATACTTCGGGGGGAGGGGAGGGATAAGTATACAACCCCCACCTCAGTACCGCCACGCTTGGGAAAGGTTATTAGCGTATGGAACCATATTTATAGATACATTTAAATAAAATGAGTATCATTCTTTCTACCCAGAAATCGAACCTAATAATTCGAATGCTTTTGAACATCGATTAACGCATACATTCTCAATCCTTATGTGCCTGCCCAACACTTTACCTCAAATTCCCTTTTCATCTTTTATTTTGATTTATTATAATACAAAACAATAATTTTTTTTTAATTTAGCACATCGTCTTACCACCCGTTCGGTTTCTACGCTTATGTAATAATTACACTAATGGTTTTAGGGATTAGGAAAGTTATATTTTGAGGAAGTGTGCCTGCATTTGAGTGCAGGGAGATTGTAAAACCTCGCTCTCTTCATCGGCAGTCTAGTCTACTGCGAGAGTAGTGCCTTAGATCATGCGGCCACTTAAGCCGGTTTTAACATAAAAATTGTTGTATAGGGGGCGTTAAAGTTTTACGTAAGCACCTTAGGGGGGAGGGGGTTTGAGCTTTGCTTATTTTTGCTGACAAGGGGGAAAGGGGGGTCAGAACAATGCTTACGTAAGCCAGAGAAAGATGGGCAAAATTGAGGGAGGGCGTATAGCAAGCCGCTTGGACTTCGGGCAGCAATGAAGATGCTGAGTGGCTAAACGAGGAAGAAGTGGAGAAGCCTAACCTATAGATAGTAAGCCAAAGCTTGAGTGACCTAGCCCCCCCCCCAATAGAAACATAATAATTGAAAGTGTTTAGACGTGGATTCAAGGACCTTGGTATTCGGACTACCTGTTCAGGTTATGGGCAAAATTGCATTTAAAAAAGAATGGTTAAATTCTCGCGAACAAAAGAAAAAAAGTTGACAAATCTTACGTAAGCAAGAGGAGCGGGTAAGGCATTTGCTTATTTTTGCTTACAAAAGGGGGTGTGGGTTAACAATGGACAAAAATATGCTTATGTAATAATTGAACGCACCCATATGGCAGAAAACAAGGAGAAAAATTGAACAAATTGAGACACTAATTCAAATTAAGTAAGCGCCTAGAGAGTTAAGAATTACTATGTCAAAAAATTGGACTCTACAGCGACGGCTACAATTCCTGTCGTTATTTCAAGAACCCACACCGCTGGCCAAATGATTTAAGGCTTTAGATTCACTTTGAAAGAAATATTAATTTACTGGGTGGAAGGAGGGAGTGGATATTTCGGGCTTCTAAGCCCGTCCGGGTGAAATGAGGTCGATTTTCCAAATGTGATTTCTCACTGCGTCTTTAACATCTTTACTCCACGTTAATACAAGTTTAATTCCTTTAAATTGCCCCCCTTCTCCCCTCCTCCCCCCGTTAATATACCTTGTGTTAAATGAATTAAATTAAAAAGTACCTAGTAGTTTGTTAAGGATTTTTAGATTTTGTAAAAATGTCACTATCAACAAACAACCTGTACCGATAAAAAAGAAAGAGTTGATTAGAACTGCTAATAGGGAAATGTTTTGTGGGAAGGAATTTATCGTTCTAAACTAAAATTTAAAACCACTAAAAAGTTATAACGTAAGTAGAAACGAATAAAGAAGAACTCCATCTATAGAAAATATAGCTTTTCTGATCACAACCATGTATTTATTCTTTTCTACTAACATCTCTTGTGGTCTCGTATTTGAAGGAATAATAGCTATTCGTATAATATAGCCCTTTAAACGGAACCATTTTAATATGATTTGCTCATAAAAAGATTGTCAGAGTAAGCTTCTTTCTTTTTTTTTTTAACACAAGGCCAAAGGAAATTGAAACCAATGCTGTATTATGAAATCTAACGTAATCATTATATAAGCTATAGTAAAATAGTCTCAAACATTAAATAGACGAAGACTCTTTAGGGATTCCCACCTTTACAAGGTTACTTGAAGAGGAAAAGTAATAGTTGTGAGACGGATGAATTAGAGATAAAAGTACGCGATGATTTGTGAATGATGAAGTGTGCAACATTGACACATTTGTTTCGTTTCTTAACCGTGTTTGTGGTAGAATAACCTTGACTGTCCATTTGATACGGTCGCGCTACCAGTCACACTACTTACCATCATTTTGAAATTCAAGGGATTTAGTTTTCAAGGTCACTGAAACAAAATTAATTAACATTCAAGCAGTTTCCATTGTAGTTTTATTTTATTCTCCCCCTTTCGGGCTATACGCACATATAATAATTACAATAATTAGGTCGGGATGAAAAATGTAAAATTTAGAGGAAATGTACCTAGGTTTCTTTGAATGGAGAGTAAAAAACAATATAGAAACAAAATAATACAACCGTTTGAGATTCAAGCCGCTACCTCCTCCGCCGACAATCCAGACTAATTGATCTTTATATTTATACCATCCGATTATAATTCAAGCCACGACCGTTAACAGGGAATTTGTGCAATTCAAGTTTAACAGCCTAAACTGCGCAGACACCGTTGCGGGTACATATTAGCTAAATCAGGATTGACACTATTTTCTTACAACCAAATTCCCTATATTTTCCATGTTTTCCAGAAGGAATCCCCATTTTTTTCAGGCAGCTTATATTGAAGAAAAGAGTAATAACATTTTATTCTTCATCAAACTGTTTAAGTGTGAAATCATGTAGCTTAGGTTTAGAACAGGATTATTTAAGATTAATGGGGAAATACTTATTCTGTCACTTCACAACCCTTATTTAAGGGAGTAACAAGATATTTTTAAATCAGTGTGCTTAATTCTTCAGTTCAGTTTTTCATACATTCAAAGATCTACTATTTTAAGCTTTCAGTTAAAGTTCCAAATAAACAAATATTCCATTATCTTTACTAGATTTTGTTAAATGTACTATGTTTTCCCGATTTTTTTTTTTAGACATAAAAATTCCCTGTGTTTTCCCAGTTCTCCCGGTTTTCCAGGTGTATTGCAGCCCTGTTAAATAAGCAAAGTCAAAGTTTTTTTTTACTATTTGTTTGAAAGCTTCCGGATTGTCCACATTTCACAAGAACTAGGCAAGAATCCGTAAGTTAGAATTTAGAGGAAATGTATCTTCATTTCAGGGAGGATAGAAAACTATTTAGGGAAAAAATCCCCGTTTGTTTACCCTGAACGGAGTTGAACTTTGACCCGCCTCGGTGGCGTAATTAGCTAACGCGCTAGTCGTGTTGAGCTCGACTGCCGAGGATGGAGAGATCGAGGTTCTAATCTCGGTCGGGTGAACTGGGGGTGTTTTTTCCTAAATGGTTTTCCACTCTCTCTTTCTCCACGCAAATGCGGGTTCACTTCCTCTATATTCAACCTTCCCAATTCCTAACCCATTAGCGTAAATAGTACTTAAGCGTATAACGCGAACGGGTGGTAAGACGCGGTGCTACAAAAAAGTTGAACTTTGACCTCCTTGTCTCTTACAGGTCAAACCAGACATGGTTTACGCCTTAGCCCATATACCTCCCTATGCGTGTTATGAAAAATTTAATTTACAAACATTAATTCATAGCTATTGATTATCATTATTTAGTATTATTATTATTATGTGTTCTGTCTCACGACAGGTCCATTTCTTTGCCAGTGAACTTAGACCACCAATGCGCCCTGTCTTCTGCCTCCTCTTTCAGCTAAGAGTTTCCTTCAGGTCATCAAATATTTTAATCCGCCTTCTTCCTAAGCTCTTATATCTATACATCTATATCTATAAAAAGTGACGGTAAAAATCATATTATTGTGAAAAAGGAAAATTGTTTTATTAACTTTTATAACTGTCGAAAAGGTTTATCTGTGTATGAATCGTACTGTAGTCGAGGTTATTCTAGTTTGTGATATAATTACGCGTGACAGAGAGAGAGAGTCCTGTTCAACTCAGGAAGCAAGCCGTTTGAAGTGGGACCCGAGCCACTGTGTCTCTCTCTTCCAAGATGACGCGATCTGCGTACGAAATCGCCTCACTCGTGTGTCCTATCAGATCTAGTGCTTCACACTTTGACCTTGCGAATCTCACACGCCACCCGTGATAAAACTAGGAGCCCTCTTAAGATAAAAACTAAGCCTACCTGATTCCTGGGCTTATACCGTGTTTACATTAAATGATGACTTAAGACGTTGCGAAACATAACAACGTACGGTCCCATACTGATATGTATAATTTTTTTTTACAACACTACTCATTCGGGTTATATGCATATGTACTTATACACTAATGTATTAGGGATGAGGAAGGTTGAATTTAGAGAAAGTGTACCAAAATTTGCTTGGATTAAGAGAGAGCGGAAAACCATTTAGTGAAAACCACCCTCAGTACATCCATCCGGGATTCGAGCCGCGATCCCCCTGTCATCGGAAGTACAGTTTATTGCGAGAGTGACGCCTTGGACCAGCGGTCACCAACGTGGGACACGCATACCCCCAGGGGTACGTGTCAGGACGTCTGTAGGTACGCGAAAATATTTGAATAGTGTAAGACAAAAGATCAGTCAAAAGTTATGAAATTAACTTAACGAAATGGTGAGGGGTGGTGTGGTTTTTCTTCTATATTTGACCTTGAGAAAATGATTTCAATTTCAAACATAAAATAGTTTTTTTATAATTATTAATAAATCAATTAAATATGTTAGTTTTTATTGTAACGTCTGCTTTTTAAATGTAAAAATATATGCCCTCTTCATTCAGCTTACTATCACTTTGTTTTTTTTAATCTCATTACTAGCCCATTTGTTTTCAGTTGCAGTAAATAAATCAGAAATAACTACTGCTGTAATATTTAAACATTTTGCTAAAAATTAAGAGCACAATTTATGGAAATGGGCTACCAAGGAGTACGCAAGTGAAAAAAGGTTGGGAACCACTGCTTTCGACCAATCGACGACCGAAGTGGATCACACTGATATAATAAACTATTTTATAAATTGCAGGTATAGGTTTGGCTCAGTGCGGGTGCTATTGAATTATCTGCTCAGCTCTGACCTGGGAATGAGAATCAGTTTGTAATGGAGCTTTGAAAGGGAGAGTTTTCTAAATTGTGAATTTCCCACTTTATCTCCAGGCAAATGGTGATATATTTCCATGAAATATATCTTTCTCATCTTGTGGACTTACATTACTTTTAGTTGCTGATTGTCTTAACTACGTGGACCGCTACGTAAGAAACACACTAATTGATCTGGGAAAGGATTGTGTGGGGGTCCATTAAAATTTTTAACTACAGCCTGATTTAGATGCGAAGGAACTTTTGTGACAATTATAAAAGTTACTAATATAATATTAATATATTTTAAAAGAAAAGTCGTATTATCTGAAGCTATCACTTTTGATAGATAGTATCAATGCCTGTGAAATAATATTAGTAATATACTAAAATAATATCAACGTTGACCGTAAAATATATGTTTGTATTTTCTAACGATAGTGGTATATGAATCTAGGTTTCAAATCATCAGCTGAACTAAGATTGTGTTTAATATTGCAAGCAAACTACTCCACGGCGCCAGCTCGCAGTCGAGCCATACCGACCGAGTGGCCGCTGTCTGTTGACTAAGATAATACCAACTTCTGCGAATAGAGAGTATCATGTGGTCAGCACAGTGATCCCTTTGGTCATTAAATCTCGGTTTTCTAGCATTAGACCACTACGTTTTCATTAAAGTATCTCCTGATTTGTCCTCGCGAGGCTGACAATGAGTCGACTCCGTCCCAGACCCACTGCTTAAAATAAAATCTGGGAGTGCCGGGGATCGATCCCGGGACCTCTGGATCTGTAGCCAAGAACTCTGATCACTAGAGCACAGATGTGGCGGTGGCGTAGTTGGCTAACGCGCTAGCCGTGTTGAACTAGACTGCCGAGGACGGGAAGATCGAGGTTCGAATCTCGGTCGGGTGAACAGGGGTGGTTTTTTTCTAAATTGTTTTCCACTCTCCCTCCACGCATATGCTGGTTCACTTCCTCTAAATTCAACCTTCCCAATTCTTAATCCATTAGCGTAATTAGTACTTAAGCGTATAACCCGAACGGATAGTAAGACACGGTGCTTAGTAATAATAATGATAATGATAATAGTAAAATCATTCTTACATGCTCCCAAAAGAGAACCATTTTATCTAACTCATGATTGTTAACTTCTCTAAAGCTAACTGACATTGTATGAGATTTTCATTTTTTTTAGCGCCGCGTCTTACTACTGTTTCGGGCTGTACGCTAATGAATGGGAAATGGCTATGTGTTTATCGAACCCAGTCCATCACAGTCCCAACCAAACAAAGAATTAATTATGTTTCATAATTTGATATGTATTTACTGGTGATCTGTTGGTTCTCTTGTTCCATTGGATATTTACTTGAGCGTTAAGGCAACGTAAGTAGGTAAGTATTTTTTCAAGGTTTTATAAAAAAAAATTGCACAAGATAAATAAAAGATTGCTTTAGTAGATTCTTAAGTTTAATGTTCCACACACAATAATCTTAACAAGCCTTAAATATCTGTCATGAACACAATGGCATTTGACTAGATTTTTTTTTAAATGAAGATAAAAATGTCTTGGCCTAATGCAGCGACGACTATGACGCATATTCTGGTCTAAATGTGTTTTGTTATAGTAGCCAAAAATAGGGACCCCAGCTCTCGTTCTCTTACAATCCACAACTGGAACTTATTTCAATTCAAAATGTAAAATTTCAATTTTTTTACGTTTAATTAATTCTTTTAGCTATGTGCAGAGTTTCTTGCATGCCCAGTAAGGGAACGGCGGGATTAAATATGTATGTATGTATGTATGTATGTATGTATGTATGTATGTATGTATGTATGTATGTATGTATGTGTGTATGTGTGTATGTGTGTATGTATGTATGTATGTATGTATATGCATGTATATATTATGTATGTGTGTATGTATGTGTGTGCGTAATTATGTACGTATGTATGTAAGTATAAATTTATATATTAAAATGTGTACATAATATTATATATATCATGGTCTATGGTGGACAGGACATGCAGTGTGAATGGGAGTATATAGAACCGTGTTCAAGATGCTGACTGGCAAACCCAATGGAAAGAGACCATTGGGAAGACCTAGATGCATATGGGATGATAACATTGGAATGGACCTGAAAGAGATAAGAATGTAATGAGGTGGAATAGATAGAACTAGCTCAAAATTGGGATAGTTGGCGTATTTTTGTAAGTGCGGAGTTCCTAATGCCATGGAGTAGAGTGACTAGTTAGTTGGTAGCCATATAACTTGTATCTGCTTAGTGGGAGACAATATGAGATTATTTTGTTATATTTAGGTGCAATTTAAAAATAAGAAACGAATGATTACAAATTGAAGCCATCAACATTTTTTAGACCAGCCTACCAATAGGGTACAACTTTGTTGTATTTTATATGTTTACGTTAGAAGAGATTCGTATCTTACCTCATACATATACAGTAGGTCTGTGTGCATTAAAATTATTTATATATATGTATATATACAAATATCTAGTATAATATGTATATATATAAAAATAGAATTAAATTATATTATTTGGGTTTAAAAATATATTTCTTATGAACAGTAGGTTACCATGTCATGAAAATTATTAAAAATAAATTATAATAAAAAGAGATTAATTGTGCCAGTTTTTTAAATATGTAATTATATCTATGTTTATATTACTATTATTATTTCTATCGTTATTCATGATCCCATCTTTTATTTAATTACCTTTGAATTAAGGTCTTCTCAAATAATTATTAAATAATAAGGGCTAGTAATCAATAGTACTCCCTGATAAACTAATAGCATTTGATTATTTTTATAGGCGATTGTAAAGTAAACCAATACTAGTTTTTATGTCACCCTTAGGAAGACAAAATGGTGCCTCATTTGATCAAAGAACGTCCACTGAAATACCTATTAGCTATATCTCTATATCTCTAATTGTAAATAAAGAACCAAACTATGCCCCTTTTTTATATGTGAGATATAAAAGGTTCCCGAACTTCTTTGAGCTACAATTTACTGTATTTTTAAAAAAATCTGGCCATGGTGAGCATAATATCTCGGGGGAGAAAAATCATTGATTTTTATCGGGTGCAAAACTCATATTCAAATGAAAAGGATGTTAAAATAAAAATATTTTAATTGTTAATAATGATTATTATTAAACTGCATTAAAAAATAAATAAACTTGGGAAAAATTAAAAATAACATTTTGTTAAGATGCAATAAAGAAATTTATCATCCCTAGACAGCCAAAGATACTATTTTCTCTAATCAATTACCAAATTCCCAAGCATTTCTATGAGTTTTCTAGCAGTTTTAAATTTCCAGATATTTCAAGGTTTCCCATATTTTCTATGAATATGGCAACGTTATCGATGGAAAGTGTGGATCGATTTGGTAGAAATCATTTCATTTTTTTCAAACGTTAGAGTGTAGTTGTATAGACACTAGGTTAAATCCATATTATTAATATTCTTTTGGATCTATTAATATGAGCTAATTTTAAAATATGGTAGAGATTATATATTTACAAAAAGAGCTTTTAAATACTTTTTTCCATACAAAGTTAAATAAGTTATTTGATTAATGAAAAGACTCTATCTACACAAAATAATCAGAAAACAACATCACGAAAATATAAATAAACTGTCTTCTGGTTCCAGAATGTGATGTCAATTTTCGTGGAATTACCTCGCGTATAAAAGAGAAATATCACTGAAAGGAAAGAAAGACAAGACGATTTGGCCATGGTCGTATTTTAGGACAGACGAGCAAATCATCGTAGGTAGTAGCTAGTCTTCACTCACACAAGACACAAGATTTATTAGATTAAGAGGGGACATCAGCTGTTTCACAAAACAGGTCTCAATAGACAGGTTTAAGGGCCCACTCCAGCATACGATATTCAGTTTATCATTTAATTTGATTACGAATTAATTAGAATTATTTTTTTTCAAACTGGCAACGCAAATCAGTATGAGAGTATAATGTTTATCATTGTGTTTTTAGCACCGCATCTACCTGTTTGAGCTGTACGCATGTACAGTTTACCCACATTTACGTGGATGGAGAGTGGAAAACCAGGTAAAACCACCAACAGTACAACCAACTGGTGTTCGAACTCCAATCTCGCCATCATCGACAATCTAGTATATTGCAAGAGTGATGCCTAAGACCATGCGGCCTCCGAAGCAGGTGTATATTAGGAAAAGTTAAAATATATATCCCTACTTTTTTACGAATGGACATTTGTGACAGCTAGAAAAAGTTACTAGATCTACTTTAACGTATTCATAAGACAGGTCATGTGTTCTTCAGCTGTCACTTTTGTTAAAATAGCACTAATAATATGGTAAAATGTTTTAATGTTGACTGCAAAAAATTATGGTTGTGTTTTTTAAAAGCCACTCCAAATGTCCATTCATAATAAAATCAAGGTATATAATCTGTCTTTGATATTATACAATATTACTAAGATTATATATTTTCTCATGAAAGGCGATCATCATGTATCATCTTTAAAGTGAACTTTTTTCTCATCTTTTATAAATATTTTACTTACATGTAATATTATTCTAAACACTTCTGCTTGATAAGTTTTACTTATTTAATTTTAAATAACATTATGTCAAGAAATCATAGAAATGTAAGTTTGGTGTTGAAGTTTTGAGTAAGCCATAACAAAATGAAAATTTTTATAGCTAACAATTAATCTCTTAATAGCTTAGTTTTAAAGATAAATAAAATGTATTTTCCCCATTTATTGAAAGCATTTTACTGTTCTATAAAATTAATGATGTCATTTCAATATAACATTTATCATGGTATTCGTTTCTTTTATGTACATTATTTCTCCAAGTAAAATTGAACTTGAACCTTACAGTAATTTATTACCTCACAGTTATCTGTGTCAAATTGAGAAAATTCCCTCTTGAGTAATCTACACACAATTCACATCAAACAATATATTGATACCCGCATCGGTGGGAATGCGGACTAAATGTCAAGTTAATCTAGTATAGTTTTTCTGTGACAGGGAGGTCGGGGTTTGAGCCTCGGATAAGTATCTGAGGTTTTTTTCCCTGATTGGTTTTACACTTTCTCTCTACATAAATGCGGGCACATTTCTTCTAAATTCTATCTTCGTCAATCCTACGTCATTAGTAGCCTGAACGGGTAATAAGACGCGAAGAAATTATTATTATAATAATATTATTATATTATAATAATATTATTATTATAATAATATTATAATAATAATATTATATTATAATAATAATAATATTATATTATAATAATAATATTATTATATAATAATAATATTATTATATTATAATATTATTATATTATATAGATTATACTATAATATATATTATATAATAATAATATAATCGGTTTTGGTGGCCACATTGTATAAGGCGTCACTCTCGTGTTAGACTAGACTGCCGATGACAGGGAGATTGGCGTTCGAATCCCGGTCGGGTGTACTGAGGGTGGTTTTTCAAAATGGTTTTCTACTCTACCTCCACGCAGATGTGGGATCTTACTAGCGTAATTAGTACATAATATGTGAATAACCTGAACAGGTAGTAAGACGCAGTGCTGAAAATAAATAGCCATCCACACTTTCAATAAGCTAAGTCATTCAAACTCTGCAAACAAACGTCGCGCATAAAAATTAATAAACTATATAAACATTGAGTTATTTGATAAACAATCATATTAATGTACCATTTATTTTATGCGCTAAACATAGAAAACACCATTGACATTTGGAAGGGTTTAAATGGAAAAGATAATATCGGAACAAAGGAAATATGGGTTTACCCAGAACGAGAGCGTTAAACCACTAGTATTAAGACGGATTGGAGTCACCTAAAACGAAAATAAGAGGAAAGTCTCCAAGAGTGGGGATGAAATGAAAGTAATCAAGTTATGATGGGTCAATAGTAACCGTGAGTTAAGGTGGAAGGGAGGTAATTGCGAGTTAAGGCGGAATGAAACTTGACTAGTCGCGAGTTAAGGATAAGTAGCTAGAAGTAGCTATTAGAGTTGGATGGAATTGGCCACAATTTAAGATAGAATGAAACTAATCTTGCGTTAAAAGGAAAGGAAAGCCACAGCGACTTAAAGTGAGGTTGAAGTCATACAAAAATGGTAGGGTGGAAGATCCAACGAGTTAAGGTTGATTAAAAGTCCCTATGAGTTAAGCAAGCATTTATAGCATCTTAACAATTTTCGGAGATAAATAATAAAAACGTTGCCCAGTAAATTGATTTTTATTTTATTTTCAACATTTGTCATGGAAAAATGTTATCCTTTATATATATATATATATAAAGGATAACATTTTTCCATGACAAATATATATATATATTATATATATATTATATATATATTATATATATATTATATATATATTATATATATTATATATATATTATATATATATATAAAGGATAACATTTTTCCATGACAAATGTTGAAAATAAAATAAAATAAAATCAATTTACTGGGCAACGTTTTTATTATTTATCTCCGAAAATTGTTAAGATGCTATAAATGCTTGCTTAACTCATAGGGACTTTTAATCAACCTTAACTCGTTGGGTCTCCCACCCTACCATATATACCATACATATATAAAGGATAACATAGCAAAAATAACTTAGTTTGTAGCTCAAAGACATAAGTCGAAATAGGATAAACTAAATAGTTATATATATATATATATATATATATATATAACTATTTACTATTATACTTTATATATAAAATTATTTACTACTACCCTTTATATATATATAGATATAAAGGGTAGTAGTAAATAGTTATGTATATATATAAAGGGTAGTAGTAAATAGTTATCTATATAAAGAGTAATAATAAATAGTTATATATAAAACTATTTAGTTATATAATGTATTAAATTCTGTGACAAAATTTGCAAATTTTGCTTATCACATGGAATACAATACCCATAATTAATCAATCCGAAATGGACGGGAATAGATTAAGACCAGTGTAATATAATATGAATTTTTAACATTTGACAGTTGCGACTATGCGTAGCAATTAAATATATATATATATATATATATATAATTAATCACGTATTTAATTTATGCCTAACCTTTATAGCATATATTATATAAAATCAAATTGGTTAAAAATCAGTAATGTGGCTTCTATAGATAGATATTGGAAAAAAGGCTATACTGACATATACATAAATCAAACCACATGCTCATTCATCATAATTTGTATTTGTGTAAATTTTGAAAAAGTAATATATATATAAACATTGGGGTATAATAAAATTAAGTTGACGGCAATAGAATTTCTGTTACTAAACATGTATTTTTGCACTACTATATTATTATTTTTTTGCTTTAATCAAAAGATATACCTTTTGTTAATTTTCTGTTACACAATTTTTCAAGAACACTTTTTTTTGCACTCAACATATTATAATATTTTACAAACACTTAAAAACTATAAGGTAAAATCCAAAATATTTAGAGTTAATTTTGTGAGATTTAGGAAATAACCAAAATTATGGCATGACTAATTCATCAAATATTCTGTTTAACAATGAATCACATATAATTTACTATTAATAATTCAATGTATTTTAGGTTTAATATGAAATTATTGTATATTTTTTATAATATTTCCATTAGCAAGTAGTACAGTACGTATTGTATACAAGCTTTTATAATTCACATTTTAGCTAAATATGGTAAAAGCAAGTAATATATAAGCTACTAGGTAAAGATTAACACATCAAATAATTTTAAATATGTTAATGGTGAATGACAACCAAAATGTTTCAAAGGCTTCTGTTTTAGTATAGCTACTGAGCTACTTGCTTTCTAATATGATTGTAAAAGTTATACAATTTTGTGATACAGCTGATAGTTCATATTAATTACTATTAATATATCTACTAAACAGTTAGTGTCGAAATTAAGGCACACTTTCTATATCAAGTCAGTTACAATCAAACTTGTAATTTGTATATTAATTTAAATAATAAATTAATAAGATTTAGGAAATATACTAACAAATAATCGGTGCATTTTCAAAATTACTTTCTTTCACTCACAACACTCAAATTTATTTATGTATAATACTTTGTATATTGATTAGCTTTGAGATTAAAAATAACGATTTAATATATTCGTTTGTACGTGTAAACGTTTGTCATATAATTGAACGCAAAAATACAACCTAATACCAAAATGTGTGGCAAGATAAACTACGAGTAACTTGACGGAGAGGCTTACATTTATAATTTATCACTTCCAGTAGGACGAAACATTGTTTTGAAAGTGGTTAGTTAATCGTGAAGTAAAGATAGTAATTAATTACTATGTGACTATTTGAAATAAAACGTAAATTTTTGGCTAAGAAATTGATGCCGACGTCAACACCTACATAATATATTCTTATTTGGTATAGCTTGGTATTTATTTAAACCATAGACGCGCTAAATAATTTTTCAGTGCCGTTAACATGAATTTATTTAGAAAGTGGAGAGAAGGGTGCTCCTACCTCTCAGGTGGTTCGTGGTGAAGTCATGCATTAAGAAATGCCGAGGAATATTTTTAACGATAAATTCCTCTTAGAGTATACATAACTAGGGATGTAGGTGCTTTAATTTTGGTTAATATTACAGTTATCTATTAGCCTAGGTATTTAGGAGGAATTAAAACACATATTTTTAATAATAATTTTGGGATGATGGGGAGATTTTAACCCCCCAAAACTCTCCCCTTGGTACGGCTTTGGTAGTTTTCTGTTATTCTGAATGAGCGTGTATCGATAACAGGTGGTATCTGCTACTCCAATACGAGTGACGTCATTCCACCCTCGCCTCCTAAATGACATATACTAGGATTCGCACGTGGAGCCTACCTTCCTGGGCCTGGCGAGAGACGGCGCGACGAAGGTTCTAAGTCCGAGGGGCGTGGGTGCGAGTCCCAGCGGGTGCGGCACGTGATGATGGACCGGGTGGTGGTGATGGTGGTGCGGGTGGAGCAGTCCGGGGTGGGGGGGCAGGGGCACCGCTACCATCTTCTGGAGCGGCACCCCCCACGGCAAGATCCAGGGGTGGTGCTGCATGCTGCTGCAGCCATCCACCGGCCAAACACCTGTCACGAACTGAAACTGCGCCGTCACAGTCGTGCTACGCTCGCGAGATCAAAGTGGGATGGTGTCGTGTGTGGTTGCCGCGAGAGCTGCCGGGGTACTGAACCAGTTGGACGAGTGCCGCCCCGTGCCTACTGCTTGCTCGGCGCGGAGCTGTGCAATCTTAGGTAAGAGGAAGGGGGGATACCGCGCACGCGCAAGTAAATATCAAACAACCCCTTTCCTCCCTCACTTTTTCTTACAAGACTGTCAAGGGGGTGGCTTCACGATGAGATTGTTAAGCCTCTAATTCGAATGGTTCTAGATCGATACTAGGTGAGGATTATAATATATCACTGCAGAGAACAAAGTACTTTATTTGCGGTCATATTATGCTACTATAAAGTCACATGGCTGACTCACTCACTAACTCACTTACTGACATTAATGTTTACCCACTTCAAGATGAGCTAGAAACTTGAAATTTGGCGAACTTATAGCTTCTAGCCTGTAACCGACGGGAAAATTCCTAAAAGTTATAAAAATTAATTTTTAACCCCCGAAAAAAATTCAAAATGGCGGAGCAACTTTAAAGTCGGTGCGGACCTTTCCTTTGGAGGTATCTTGTGGCTAAACGGTAAGACCTATCAAAAAACGGATTGCACAAGCTACGGAATTGGCGAGATCCACAAGTTTATTTCTATTACTTTTTGTCGTATCTCCATCGGTTATACCTTAGATAGAGCTAGATTTTTTGATTTTAGGTAAATTTTGCACATTTTCCACACTTTTTTAATTTTTTGACACACTTATGGGACAGCTAGAATCATAAAATTTGGCAGGCATATTGGCACATCTAATTGCCATAAGCGTGCCAAATTTGATGATTTTAGCTGCCATATAATTATGGAGAAACTAAAATAATGTGTGAAAAATACAATACAATTCCGGTAACTTTAAGTTGTTACGTTCAAAACAACGCTGAAATTACATTAGTTTACATCCACTTGCAAAGAAAGCTCATTGTGAGTTTGGGGGCAGAGCCCCCAGCGAGTCTATCTATACAGAGCTTGGCAATTCGTTCCTAGATAAAGCTAAAACAAAATTTAAAGTTTTTTTAAATAACTTTGTTTAAATATCTAATAGGGAATGTGTAGATAATTCTTGAAGTAAATAAAAAGTTGTTTTTTGTGCCCTAGAAAATAAAATGGATATTAAAATATACAAATTAAAGAATAATTGAAACTAAAATTATTATTTTTTAGTTTTGAAAGACGAGGTAAAGTGTGATAGAAGCTAATAAAAGTACCAACATAATTTGGCTTTCACATTGAAAAGAAGTGGAAAATATTTCTCCTAATAGACTTGACGAGGACATAATTATATTGACCCACTTCGGTGGCCACATGGTATAACGCGCTACTCTCTTGTTAGAGTAGACTGCTGACGACGGGGAAATCGAGATTCGAATCTCAGTCGGGTGTACCGAGGAGGGCTTTTCCAAAATGGTTTTTCACTCTCCCTCCACGCAAATTCGGGTACACTTCCTATAAATATAACCTCCCTAATCCCTAAAACCATTAGTGTAATTAGTAGGCCTACATAAGTATATAACCTAAAAGGGTAAAATAAGATGTGGTGCTAAAAAAACTATATTGCAGAATATATCCTTGCCTGACTTTGACCCGGGAAATTGATATCGATCCCTAGTCTCAATCGGCTTCGCTACAGATGGTTTTTACGCGATATTGGTTTTCCATGCTCACTCATGGTGAATTATGATGTACCTACAGATACCTTTCATAGTTATACCTAATTATATTAAATCATTAATAAACATAGTGAAACATAGTGTTGACCGTATCAAAAAATAATGTCGTTATATTATGGCTAAGCTGAAATTAGCCTACCTCAAGGAATGCTAATATTGAAGCAAAATAACTTGTAGGCCTATATTCCTTCTCATGTTGGCTAAAACTTTAATAAAGGAAAAGGAAATGAAATAAAAAGAAAATGGAATTTTAACTACATAATGTAGCATATTAAATACTATTTCAGCTCTATATATAATTTTATATAGTTAAAATAGTATTTTATGTGGTAAAATAGTATCCTAAATGCTATTTTATATACTACATATATGTACGGTATATGTAAATAGAATACTAAACTAGTATTTTGTATAGTATTGTTATATACTACATATGTGTATATGTAATTAAAATACTATTTTAGCTATATATACATATATAACATGATGTGTTTTTTGTTATTTGTAGCTATAGATTTAAAAACAATAAACTATTTAAATAATTTATAATATTATATAAAAAATATTGAGAACTAATATTTTTATGGTGTAAAACAGCGTAAAGCTTTTAAATACACTTATGTTAACATTGCTTGGATTTTACCCACATCGCTGGGCACGCGAACTAAATGTCAGGCTCATCTTGTCTGGATTGCCAGTTACGAGAAGGTCTAAGTTGAAATTTCAACCGTGTGTACTGAAGATACCGTATGTAAGAAGACACAAGTGTAAATATAATACTTTTTAATTTATTATTTCATGCACTATATTATCTCTTGTTGTCACAACCACGAAACAAAAAACATAATAGTTTTATTAATATATTTTGTTCTTTCAATTAGCCACAAGAAAGTTTATTATAATAGTAATACTTATGGTAATATTATTATAAAAAGAGTTTGATAATATAGTATTACTAAGAAAATTATTATTATTTCCACTTGAGTTAACATTACTGACTTTAATCCTATGCTTGCAATAAAAATATTATGCTGGCTGTAAGTCTGTATGTTACCACCACTCCTTACGCTGGATATAATGGACATGTTACAACTTTCCATTAAAAGGCGAGTTCTTAAGTGTAATTTTCAATTAATCATTTCCAATGATTCATTTTTCAAGAAAATTAAAATAAAATAAATTTGTTCACATAATTATATCATTGATCATTATAGTCATGATGAGACTAATCAACTACCATTTCCTTCATAGAAATGGTGCAGTTCAAAATAAATGTGAGCTGTGATTTGTAAAATATGTGTGCAGTTATCGCATGAGTTAAACAATATATTAGATAAAAATAAGATTAGATAATCACGTCAACAATCAAATTTCACTAAAGGCTATTTGGCGTGTTCAGAGATCAACAAGAGTTGAAACTGGAGAGAAAAAGAACTAATGAGGATTAAATCCAATATAAGGTTGCAAGTGGTCGCAGTGTAACGAAAGTCTAGGCCCTCCATACACGTACAAGTTCGACTTCAGGTTGAAGTTACAGATCAAATTTAGACAGTTCTAACTGTCCCAGATCCCCACCCCTCACAAACAGATCGTTATGTCAGGTTATTAGCTACAGTCTCCACCTTTCAATCCGGTTGAGGGTAGTTGTATACAAGTTTTTTATGGGATAAAATGTCATCAGTTGATGAATTGCTTGCATGTAATTGTATGCGTCTTAAGGAAGACAGTACGGAGACGCCACAGAGTGTGGAGGAAATAGTGATTGAACCGGTAAAAGTACACCTATATAATTTTTCTGAAGAATGAAGGGAGATTTCATAACTCCTCGATAGATTCGGATAAAAAATATGTTGACCAAGTGACCATCGCTGTATAGCGAATGAAACACGATATGTCAATGAGCACGTGGAGAGTGGAGTTTGTGTTTTTTTGCGTATAGTATTTCTGACCGGGAAGGACATGACTTTCAGTTCAGTCGCCTGTTGTGTAGACTATTTGTCGCTCTAGTGGCACAAAGCGTCGCCCAAGGTACGCCTATGGAGGTTGTCTACACGTAACCGCGAATGGATGATGTGATGATATTGAATATGGAGGTGTGAGCCAGTGGGAGTTTTAAAACATAACTTAAGCCTAATCTACCAATATTTAGAAAAAAAAAATCAATTTTAAGTGAATTTAAGTTGGACAATTTATATTAGATTGACATGAAAAAACAATAAATATGTAATATAAACATAATATATATTATGCACAATATTTAAAAAGATATTTGTAAAAGATTTGGTAATATTAATTACTAGTTATGTTGCAATTTAATTAAGAATGTGTTAGAAGTTATAACAACAATCTAAAAATTAGGTACATTTTAAAATAATAGACATTTGAGTCATAATTACATTTAAAGGTAGGTTGTAAAATTAAAGGATGATGTGACCATGCAGATATTGAATATTAATATATTATTCTTAAAAATTGATATAAATATGTTATTAAAATTTGAAAATAAAAATTGAATTTATTTCTTGGCTGTAGTTCCCTCTTCCTTGATTCTTGGCTGAAAATGGTGCAAAGTTATTTTGACGACATTTTTCAATGCATCTTCGGCATCATCCTCAGGTCTGATGAGAAAGAAAGAACACACATCATCGCACAGAAAAAGAAATATATGTATTCTTGCCTGTGCTGTTATTGTAACGTCTTCTGGTAAGTGCCACTGGAAAATACGATGTTTGGGTCAAAAGAAGTGGCTAGCTGAAAGGGAAAAGCATTATCAAATTTGTTTAAGCTCTTTTCGGAAAGAGCCTTTCATCTACTGGGTTTTTTCTACTCTGCAACAAAATTTCGATTGGTTTTTGAGTTCACTTTGCATTAAAATCCTACAAGAGCGTCATCCAGCATTTTTTAAAATTTCTATTCACATACTCTTTATACGTCACTGTCCATAATGTCAGGTGCAACTTGAAAATATCTATAGATTGGGATAAAAACTCATTGATAGCATGACGAATGTCATTCATGTTTCATACAATTAATACACTTCTAAATGCAGTACAAACTTAAGCACTCAAACAGTAAACATAGTTGAGGCAAAAGCACGTGGCGTGGCATGGGTTAGTGTAACCTCAACAGTAGAGGAAATTACCACAGGAAAGCGTCACAAACCTTGCTGCACTTGATCGTGGCGTGTGGCAACGACCACTGACACGCAGTCTTTCCCGAGGGGTTCAAGAGACGCCACTCTTTCTCATGGGAAAGAAGGCATGCGTATGGCCCCCTAATGAAGACTTGGCCTGCCGGCCGTTTGCTTTTCCCAC
Source organism: Timema bartmani (assembly GCA_902151455.1). Taxonomy (NCBI): domain Eukaryota; kingdom Metazoa; phylum Arthropoda; class Insecta; order Phasmatodea; family Timematidae; genus Timema; species Timema bartmani. Next base: position 438,929 of record CABFWB010000103.1, on the reverse strand, counting down.
CCTACGCATTATTTCCACCTAAAAGGCACCGTGCCCAGCGAGTAGAACTGTCGGAATTCCCACAGCCTAACAGTTCATTGGCTGGCCGGCTACCCCACCCACGTCAGTTAGGCCTTTCAGATTTCAACTGTTCCCGCTAATTGGAAGTTGAAACTGTATATGGAGGGATACTGACAACTGACTGTACCGAGTTAATTAATTTTGTAAGTCAAATGTCAGTTTAACAATATTTTCAGAGAGCTAATGTTAACTATTAGTTACTATTTTATTTTATTGATTATTATCTGTCGAAAGCCCCTAGTTTATGTATCCATCAAGTTATTTCTGATCTATTATTGACTTTATTTAAAAACTATTGAAACACTATGGAGAAAACAATCGTGCAATAACTGATTCTACTAGCCGAAGAAACATTATAAACCACAACATAAGCAAAGAATTTTGCCGGCGGGACTGCAGGTCCTGTGATTGTTTATCAAGGAAGCTCTAGTATTATAACCCAATTTATAATAAAATTACAGCAGTTCTAGGGCAATTCAAAGCTCTACAAGATGACCATAAATTCTGGACACATAGTCAAATTTTATTGAATGAGATATAGGATGGAGATTGTTGAACCGTGATATTGAAAGTACAATTTGGTGTCAAGAAAGATAACAAGCTTTGCCATTACAATGATATCAACAGTAGGTGTCAGATAAAAAAAAAACTTCTCACCCACAAATTTATCTGGCAGATAAGGTACAGAAAGATATTTAATTTCTTACAGTTAACAAGCAGATAAAAAGCATGTATATTTTCCTAGATTTGTTTATCTGTGTCTTTGGCTACTATCCAAACTTTGTGACTATCCTGTAAAATAGATCCCGGGTATTTTATATACCCGTTGTTCTTATGATTCAATTAAAGAAGTTGACCTCGGTAGTCTTAGGATGAAGTGCTCGCTACGTGACCAATAGTGGGGGAGAGGGGAATTTAAAAAACCTGAATAAATTATCTTAACCAAAAAAAGAAATTTGATTTTATACTTTTATTCAAGTTAATTTTTATGCCGTATTTTAATTTTTTACTTAAAATTCTTGATAAAACTTAAACAAAATATCGCTAGTAAAATGTCAAATATTAATCTTCTCAAAAATAAGTTTTTTTCCTTTTTTTTTTACTGTATTGATACCTAAAATTGATGAGTTTTTTTTAATTCAAGTTAATTTTCCTATAATAGAAACCTAACTTTTTTTAAAATAGATAAGCATACACTTTCTACTGGAAAGTACTTCTAATAGAAAGTTTAACATGAATGTGGTGGAGTATGTGAAACTGTTTGGAGGGTTTTAATCGCTTAAAGCAAAGTACGGCCTGTGAACACAACTGTTTTATTCAACGCTCTCCTCGTGTTTCGCGTGTGTTAAAGAGGCTGAATGCGTCGTTTCATTTAGTCCAGGGTGTGTTATGATTATTGTGTAAGCACCTGAGTGCAAGCTTCTATTGCCACTGATTTCTGACGTAGGAGATTTCTGAACAGAGTATCAGAGTTACCTTTGACATTAATAGGAGACCCATTGAGTGATGAGCCCACTATATTTTGTCGGAACAGAAATTAATTTGGATCTTACGTCTGCACTAACATCATTTATTTAGTTATTGTATTCACCTTCTTCTTATTATATACCCATTCTGATTATATGCATCCATTAATTACGCTGATAAAATAGAGATGAGAAAGGTAGAATTTTAGAGAGAGATACTCGCATTTACGTGGAGATGGATGGAGAAACCATTTAGGGAAAACTTCCCTCGATACATTCAACCAGGTTTCGAGCTCCAACCCTCCCATCATTGGCGATTAATTTTAAAACTAGAATGATGCGTTAAGCTGCATGACCACTGGTACAGAATATATTTAATAATCTAATTAACACATATATAGAAGCTTAATATAACCCTGTTTAGTTGCTAAAATATCATAATTTGTATTTAACAAAAAATAATGATAAACTTGAACGCTTAATTTTAGTAAAAATAATTAAATCAGAATAAAGCACAACAGAAGATATTCTTAAGTTTTTGGTTTTTTTTTACTTTTGAATATATTTACAACTAAAACAAATACAATTATTACCATACCTATTACAAACTTTAACACTAATATACATGACTTGGTGGGAACGTAGAATAAATGTCAAGCTCATATATTTTGTTTTACCAGTGGCAAGGACGGGGCTTGGTCTTATAATCCGGGGGAGGAAGGTGGAGGGGGGTACACTGAGTTGCTTTACTAATGGTGTCGCACCTTCCTTTAACACAAATTCAAGCACATTTCCGCTAAAATGATATATTCTTCATCCTCACACCATTAGTGTGATTGCATGCTGATAGCTCAGACGGGTAGTAAAACGCGGTGCAAAAAAAAAGTCATTCAAATTCAGAGTAGGCTACTTCAAATCTGAGCGCCCAGCTATGGAGGGAATTAATTATATTTTCACCACTTTAATCAAGAGGGTAATATACTGAGAGCTTTAGATTAGTATATTAGTATATGTACAGCACCTTAGCTCCGTAGATAAAGCATTTGTAAACTGCGTTAAAGATATTAGGTTCGATTCCAGGCATGGCCGGAAAAAACTATTGGTAAAATTGCGGAAAATTCCCTCCTGTTTATTATTTGTATAAGTCTTTGGAAAATCTAGGGGATGTCCAATAGTGCCATTACCCATAGTTCCGGGATTCGAATACTTTCGTGGCCACATTTTTTAAATAAAAGTATAAAACACTTAGTACCTTATTTGGTATTCTATCCCATGAAACTATCCAACTTTAACTCTAAGTATTTTATTAAAATAATTATTTTATTTTCATTTTTTTGGTACCCAGTCACTGCCCGACGTCTTAGCTTAGTTGGTAGGGTGTATTAATGATTCTTGGTTCAATTCTTAGCTTGGCCGAAAAAAAATACCATTTGGGAAATGCAAGTTTCCTCTTTTACAGTAATTAATAATAACCGGAGAGCAGGGTGGTGTGGTGTGTCTGTGCTAAGATTAAGGTGTTTGGGCAGAGTATGTTGGTACTTCTGATCCAAGAAAGCTTAAGCAACTTTAATAAATTCCAACAAAAGCGCTGCTATCACACAACAAGCCCATGCTTGTAAAAAAAACCATACATTAATAATAACCTAAGTCAGTCAAATTCACTAATATTTGACTTTGTTCTTTAAAAAAAATCAAGCTTAATCGTAATCTATATTTATACATTGTTGGGTTAGTTGAATATGCACTCAGCCACGATGGCCGAGTGGCTTAAGTCGCTAGGTTCACATTATGTTTAATTACAGTGTACTGTCTTGTTAAACGTAAGTCAACTAGTCATAAGACTGGTAGTAAGGGAACCGCATTGGTCCCTATTATTTTATTAGGTATAAAATTTTATTAATATAAAATAAAATGATAGGATGAAAATATTGTTTTAGTTTTAAAATAAATACTCCTGAGATATAAATTGAAATTACAGTTAACCCAAACTAAGAGACCAGCGTACTTAAAGTACAGTCAAACTTTCAGAGGAAGAAACTTATCAGACAGCTATAAAAGTAACATATATTTTATAAAATATCCTTCCTATGAAATTGGACTGTAGTTTATATGCTTCACCTTGAGCCAGAAATAGGCTATACTTTATAAGGGAATGGGGGAGCATATAATGTAGCGAAGCTATTATTTCACTAAGGGCTGGGGTGAAGTCCAGTAAAAAAAATGTAAGGGCAATTTTAACTATAGGTATAGGCCTATACACCCACTTCGGTGGCCACGTGGTCTAACACGCTACTCTCATGTTGGACTAGACTGCCGCAGATGGGGAGATCGGTGTTCGATCTCCGTTGGGTGCACTGAGGGTGGTTTTCCTAAATGGTTTTCCACTCTCCTCCCACACAAATGTGCTTGCACTTTCTCTCAATTAAACCTTCATATTCCTAAATCATTACTGTAACTATTACATAGATGTATAACCAGAATGGGTAGTAAGACACAGTGCTAAAAAATACAATAGATATAACGGTACTTCTTTTGAAAACCAAATTGCAGGTCCGGTATTAAAATTATAACTATTCATACTAGTTGGTTCCATTAAAATGTTTCGTGTGTAATTTAATGATTGAATATAGTGAGTAGTATTATTTTGTTCGGGGGGGCTGTGCAGAGTCAGGAAGGTGATAATGGTCATCTAGGGGCCACGACTGCGCCGGTGGGGAGTGGGGACAAAGGAAAAGTGGTGAACGCCATATAAGCAAGGATATCACTTTAAATATCAAATTTACACACAAATTACCCACAGCCAAAAAAAGGACATATAATTAGGGTTTACTATAAAACTTATATAAACAAAATTTATCCAAAACTTAGGCTATAGCTTAAGAAATATTTATAAAATAGAAATCACATTGATTATTTCATAGATGTATTTTTTTAAATGGTTAAAACGGTTAAAATGACAGTACTTGAGTAAAAATTATTTTTTTCTTCAAGAAATGTAAACGTATTAACTTCCCACTAAGGTTTTAACCATAGGAATATATTTTATATGATTAATTATATAAAATAAATATTTGTTTAGAGAAAAATAGGCCAATTTAAAAGTATAACCAATTTTTTAATTGATATTTTATTTTATTTTACGAAATAATTATGAGTAGTATGTGTGCACTTTATCAACCACACACCATTGGAAAGGTGAGGGGTAAACACGTATCACTACAGGTGTGCGAAGGTGAAATGTGAATCGAAGCTTTAAACATTCGAAGTAAAGTATTTTGTTGTCACACAACACTACTTTAATAATTATTAAACTATCCAGCTGAGCGCATCAAAGTTAAGAGAAAGGTTTAGAGAGAAAAATGAAAGTACAAAACATTATTTTATGCTGACATATTATCAGAATGTATCCATGCTTCTAGGATAAACGATAATGGAAGGCTTTATACACCACATGATGTGGATCCTGGTAAGTTAATTCATTTTGCAAATTGATAATATTTATTTCAAAAAAGACACACCGGATGGAAGAAATACTCTGCATAGTACTGTGATTGTTACTAAATAATGCAAGATGATGATGTATATGAAAATATTAAATTAATTTCAGATGAGCAGACCGTTGAAATTCCAGAAACAATTCATCCAATGCGGTCATGCACTCTTCCAAAAGGTGTCAAGCCAACGAGACCAATTACGAACGTTGATGTGCCATCGTAAATGAAATCAAAATGTCTGGTACAAGCATCAACCCAAGATTTTATTTTTATTATGGTCGCAGGTACTTATGTGAGTGATATTTGGCAATCAAAAGAAGAACCATTAACATGGTCTGCTCATAACTCTCAGACAAATAAAAACTAAACCAAAGATTAAAATATCAATCTTTCCATTATTACCTTCATCACTAACTGATACTTGTGTACAATACAGAGTCATGAATAATTAGAAAAAAGCAATTACAGGCTGAAGGGTACGGGAAAAAGGTTATTGTCACTGTAGATCTAGGTTTTTATAGAACTATGAAACACCTACAAATGAGATTATCTGTGAAAAATAGGGTGTAGATTCCAGTGAAATTATATATAATAATGACAGCGTTACGGGCACTGGGAAATTACATCCAACCTGATGGAATTCTAGAGATATGGGTTGAAAGTGGCCTCAGGAATCAAATGTAGGACGTATGATGGAGACAAAGACATTTCGTCGATCATGTAGAGCTAATAGAGCAACATTATATGTGTAATCAGTATTGCTTCTTGAATACTTTTTAAACACCAAATTAACTTGCAATAACAATGTGGAGTCCATTACTTGAACATCGCAGGCAAGAGATCCCGAAGCCATTTAATCAACTAACAACTTCATAATTAAAAAGATGGAAGAGCTAACAGTTGTACCTAATACTTGAGAATTTACTCACGTAGTTTGCAACTTTGACTGGGAGCTGAGACTGTCAGCATTAGAAGAGTTCAAAAAATATATTTTGGTGGTGAATTTAAGAAACTACATTGCATTATGTGAGTGGCACATAGCTGAAATGAAACTTTTGCAGGAAACAGACCATCAAACGTGGAATGAACTTAAGAATGGCAAGTGCACCCCTAACAAAACCAGTGTTTCATTTTGTTCTCTTGGTGCTGACGAAGCACTGGAGTAATAGAAGCGTTGTATGAAGGTTTCTGGGGGTGTGATAATAACTGCCCAAAATGAACAAACTTTCACAAAATTATTTTTAATATCTTCAGAATTATATAAAATTTATTCTGAGGTCTCAAACATGATAGAGTGTATGGTGAAAGAAAAGAATATTCATCACGAAGAGTGTAATTCTATTTCAAACCGCTATCAGCAAAATATTACTTCATTAGTGGAATGTTTTAGCAAATTCACAAACCCTTCTAACTATAAGGAAAATGGCTTGGATAATTTTAAGAATCAAATAGCCAAAGCTAATATTTATGATTTTAGTGAGGATTACTCCATCTAGATAACATATTCTGAAAATTTAAAAATTACCCCTTGACACGGGAATCGAACCCAGGACCTTTGGCTTAGCCCATCAAGGCTCTAACCACCGAGCTATCCAGGAATCGTCCTGTGTTCAAGGTCATTCTTCACTCATATTTTAAGGCATAGTCTATGATGGACGTGCGGAAATCGTCGGCTACAAATGTGCGATTTTTTTTATTTAGATTACGAGCTATCAGATAACGCAGCCACCTTTGACTCGATAGTTGGCTTATTGATGCCACTTGTACAATTATTATAATTGTAAGGGATTGCATATTTAAGAATCAAATAGTGAAAGCTATTATTTATTGCATAGAAAAAAGCACACATAGTAGAAATGGCTATATTTGGATATAATTTTGAGCCCAGCATCTAAACTCTCATAATTTGTACATGAATGCGATTAAAATATTTTCACCACCCTATTTTATTTCATCATACATATGGTTTTATGAGTATTTTTAGAACAATTTTAGTTATTATATCAATGTGATTTCTATTTTGTAATTTTTTTTAACTATTCTACAAATTTTGTAGTAAATCCATTTTTTTGTGAGTAATTTTTGTGTTAACTTGATATTTACATGTATATTCTAGATTTATGGAGTTCACCACTTTTACCCTCCCCCCACTATTCTTTTCTATTATAACAATACAGGGCTATGGGGGAAGGAGTAAAATACCCTTATTTCGACTCCTCTATCATTGGTCTTGTGTTCTTAATAAATAATTTACAAAAGTGTACCGAGAGGGCCAAAAATGGTATATTTGTAAAAAAAATCCCTCAAATGATAAATCAACGCCTAGCAGAGCTTACAGGAATAAAATATATAGAGAGAAATCATGTCTAAAATGTCCAAAACTAGCATTTGAACGTATTAGTATTTTTTTAAATAAGAAAATAATCGCGCGGACCAAAAAAAAAACACACCAAGTGAGCGAGTCATCTAAGTGAACGCTCGCAATCTCCGGCAGTGTAGTAGTAAAACAACCCTGAAGAGATGAAGCCAGAAATGACGTCATATATATATATATATATATATATCTTGCAGTGGCGTGCAACATGCTACCCAAACTATCATAGAGCGAGAGAGAGATAGTTCGTGGTGTCAGATACAAGGAGGCTGGTTGACGTAGGCGACGAACAATAACTTCACCTTTTATTGCAGTGCAATATGCCATGTAAGCAAACATGTGTCTTACGTCTTTCCCCGATGGGACGTCTGCTCTGGGAAGGTATCAAAAGTTACCGTCCGATTTCTCCAAGAAAAGCAGTTTATAAAATACAGACCTGTTTTTTGTGGTCAACATCAACAGCATGTTATTATTTAATTAGAGTTATTTTATGAGTATTGATTATATATATACACAGATCAATACCAATGAAATAACATTGATCAACTATACAGTATAAAGTGACAGTTGCATATTCATTCATTATCAAGTGTTCCACTATTAGAAAAGATTTAAGAAACGTTGGTCTAAGACGTTATCCTCTCAAGAGACCTGGCTGCCAATGATGGAGGGATCGGGGTTCAAATTCCGGTCGGGTGTACTGACAGTGTTTTTTCTTTAAATGATTTACCACACTCTCTCCACGCAAAGGCGGGTAAGGCTACTCTAGATTTTACCTTCTTCATTCCTAATATATTGGTGAAGATATGTGGATAGCCCAAACGGGTATTAATACGCAATGTAAGAAATAAAAGTTTGAGCTAAGCTATTGAGCTAACAGAAGAATACCTAGTTTCAGAACTTATTGTGAACTTAATATCTTCGTATATTGAATTTTTTTGTATAAGTTTGACACCTTAACTCAATCGATAGCAGGCCTGTGTTTTTTTGTTTGTTTTTTTAGCTAAGGGCCACTGGTAAGAATCCCGGTGGCTGAAAAATATACCAATGTTACAGTTATGAATTAACACCCGGGAGGGATACTGGGTTTTATTTTGTAAATCATGTGCTGATATAATCGGTTGGTCCAGAAAATGCACGCCAAATACTTTGATTAGATCCTATTTTTTTAGATTGCTGTATAACTGTAGTTGATTTCCTATTTAGGAAAGAAACGCGAGTTAAGTTTTAAAAAATGTGTTTTTATAACAAAAAACCTTTTTGGCCAATGTAAATAAAACATTTCTACACAAAGTAATCTCAAAAGTTTTTGAATATTTGTGATCAGTGTCGCATAATTTGAGTAGAACTTTTTATTTCCATTTAAAGAATGTATACTCACATACCAAGGTGCCCATACCAAATGTTCAAGAACTTTGAATGTAGAAAATTAAATTAACCTGTCTAATGAATAAGCTTTATTAAATTTAGGAAAAAAATGCTATCATAAAAATAAATAAAAATTGCTGACCTTAGCTTACTGAGCTTAATCATTTATTCACGCACACATTGGAGAAACGGTTCAAAATATTGAACTGGTATTTTATATCACATATTTTTGTATAATTTACGTCTTGAGACGAAAGCTTGGCAAATCTTTTCAGTCCATACGAGACTCTGTTGGATAAATAAGCTTTCGAATCGTCAATATCATAAAACTTATTTGCTTATAAAAAAATAAGCACCGGTATATATGATTTAGGTTTTCTCTGTGCCCCACGTCTGAATATCGGTCCGTATCCGCATATGTACGCTAATGAGTTAGGAATGGGTAAGGCGTAATTTAGAAAAATGCATAAGGACTTGCGTGGAGGAAAAATAGAAAACTATTTTGAAGAAAAAAAGCACCCTCGGTAGACCCAGTCAGGATCTTAACACCAACATCCCCTTCTCCATCAAATCAGTCTATTGCGAAAGTTACACCTTAGGGGGCTTTCACATGTGACGGCGTAACGTGCCTTGTTGAATTCCATCCAATTTGCAGTTTCCATTTCCTCGTTATGCTCCAGTGTTCTAACATGAACTAAAGGAAGAAATTGTTGTGCGCACCAAACTCCTTTTTCTTCTTGTCGTCTAGAATTCTGAGTTGATTAAAGCACAAAACTCCCTCCCAGCTGACGATGACTCAATCCGAAATTTATAATCCTCTAAGCTTTTATCTCAAAGCACTGGAGCTCAATTCTACGTATGCTTGATAATTACGGCACCGCATCGTCCACGGCGACGGCAAGAAACCGTCCCGTGTGAAAGCCGCCTTAGACTAATATTTATCAAGCTTTTCCCAGTCGTGTTCCACTTGATATGCTTTTGATGCATACGTGGACCTCTTAACAAGCAGTTTATGCAGTTACGTACCACACACCTTAATATACAAGTACTACCTCCCCGTCTTCGGCATTCTAATCCATTGCGAGAGTAGCTCTTTAGACCACGCGGCCACCAAAACAGGTCAGAGTAATGTTGAATTGGTGGACTTAGTCTGTCAATCTTGTACTCTTGGAGACTCTCACATAATATTTATTTTACTCTTGTGACCCAGTCTGCGGACCACCTAGCACTCCACCGTGGACCACAGTCTAAGAAACACTGCCTTAGACCATAAATACGACTGATTATAGTAATATTTTAGTAAAGGTTTTCCATATTGTTTGAAATATATTAAATATTGTTAGAAAAAAATTGTACGTTCAACACAAAAGATAATTAACGATTCAATCTAAAGGATATATATGTATGAAGAGGATCACCTGTACCGTACTATTGGGTAATTATAAAACCACGTTCAATCCGCAAGGCTGGGATTCTAATCTCGACCTGCCAAATAATGGCAACAAACTTAAATACGTGTCTAACTTTTGAGATCCCCTCAACCAAAGTTGAGGGTGGGTTGATTTTGAGAACTATAACATTGACATGTTTAAAACTATATCAGGCCTATTATTCACTGAAACAAAAGTTCTTTGTTGTGGATTTACACACTCGCCGAAAAACAAGCGCAGAACAGAAACGGGGTCACGTAACAAGCTATAAACCAATAACAAGATTTCCGTCTAATCGGCTCGAACTGTTTTGCAAAAGTTCAACTCTTCTGCTCATCCTGAAAGCTTCGGCACGGGAGAACCAATCAAATCTCAAAAACAGCCAACTCTAATCAGTGTGCATGCGCATTTGAAAGCGCATGCGCCGAAGAGCTAGAAGCAAGCTGACAGCTTCATTGGCTTGGTTTCTTTATTTATTTAGCACCGTGTCTTACTACCCGTTCGGGTTATACGCTTATGTACTAATTACACTAATGGATTAGGAATTGGGAAGGTTGAATTTAGAGGAAGTGAACCCGAATTTGCGTGGAGGGAGAGTGGAAAACCATTTAGGAAATCCCCCCAGTTCACTTGACCGAGATTCGAACCTCGATCTCCCCGTCCTTGGTGGTCTGGTTCAACACGACTGGCGCGTTAGCCAACTACGTCACCGAGGCGGGTCGTTGGCTTAGTGAGGAGATTTGAAATATCCCGTTTATGGAAAGAGTGTGTATCGATTTATTGTATTGTGACACGGCGCACCATTGTAATTTGAAAACATCCATCGTGACCATGACCTAAAATATATTTTTATTTATTAGAAAATAAAACATATTGATAATAAGCTCTTTAAGTTTAATTTGCAATGCATCATGGGTCAACATACTCCGTATGAATCGCTGCTCCACTCGTGCAGATTCTGGTCTCTATTTTCAGCAAACGTGTGAATCAAGCTTTATACATTTCAATGATTTACCAAGCATTGTTTAGTGAATATATTTAAACAAAATGTGATGTCACCTCAATCAAAAATGATTTTTTAACCTGATGTAGGCTCTTCTTTTGGTTCCATGTTTCAATTTATAATTTTGGATTTTCTTGATAAAAACGTATGTAAATATCGTAAAATTACAACACGTTTGTATTGTCATTTTTTAAAAATTCATTTATTTAACGTGAAACGACTTATTATCTCAGCATACGACTTATAAACGCACTTAAATCTACAATAGACACATTATCCAGCCTCCAACCGTTAATTTACAATTGTGAATGGGGGGAAACCCACATTTCCCCGATGATAAATTTTTCGGCCATGCCAGGAATCAAACCCTTGACTCTTAGCTCAGTTGACATATACGCTACTGACCAAACTAACGTTGCGAACGACTATATTGTCAAAATTCTGATTAATCGCCACCCAGAAATACTAGCTAAGCTGTATACAGGAAGTTTCCCTCCTATGAAATTATATTGATAAATAAGATTATATTTCTAGGTGTGTATTGATTAGATTGTACATATCGCACCTTCTCAAGAAAAGTGACATAACTGAAACTTTTGAGTTTTTTTTT